>JADRCH010007585.1:2502527-2557951 GCA_019843965.1 Rhynchomys soricoides
CTGAGACTCTGAGGTGGAAAATTACCAGGTACATGCGCACTAGCCTGTTTACAACTTGTCCTCGGCCGGATGTAGGCGCCATCTTGTAATGGCGAATGTGGGTGCGACTCGGGCGGCTCCCCACAACTATCAAACATGAAAGAAATGCAGAAGATGGAAATAGAACAGCTAATGGTCCCACACATATTTTGCGATAGTAGGAAGACAAAGATTTCTCACCCAGTTGTTCAGAGAGGTACTCAAATGATCAGTGCTTCAGAAACAGGAAAAAAATAAAGACAGCCGTGGCAAAAGTCTAATAGGTTTATCTCCTTCTTGGCTGTTTTTATGCAGTTAATTAGCATGTTGGTTAGAGCCTCTGTCAAAAAATTACACTGAACTCTCGATTCTTGGGTCCTCCACCAGACTTTGGTTTGCTGAGAAACTAGAATATGTTTGTGTGGTCCAGGCTATGCTATAGGCTTTGGAGTTTGAAGTTTGTCCTTTTGGTTTTTGGGGCCTACACTGAATTCTGATAACAGTAGCCAAAGTAACAATTGCTATCACTATGAAAAGCTGCACCCTATGAGGGCAAAGTATAAGGTTTGCCCTTTAAGTGTACCTATATAGTGAAATGTGCAATCTGTGCCTTCTATTAAGGAGGTGCATATGCATGTCCACAGAATATTATTTCACAGGAAGCCCCCGTCTTCTTGGTGTGACTGTGCTGTGTGATCACCTTCATGGTATGTACAGAGTCATAATGTTTTTGCTAAATGCAAAGATTCTGCCAATAAGCCACAGCTCTATGGTAGTAGGGTGGGAATCTGACACATGTAACCAGATCCAGAGTCTCTAGAGTGTGTGTCTTGCAAAATGCTGATTATGGTATATTCTCTGCACTGTTTAATTGGGCTAATTAGCAACAAAGGTGGTGACATTTCTGTTGGAAATGTCTGTGAAAAGATAGAATCAAATTTCAGAATGGTGAAGGAGGCTTCTTGGAGAAGGTCAACAGTAATGTTATTGCATACTCATATATACATGTACCTTTCTGCTAAAATAAAATACTTCTTCTTATAAGTAGGGTGATAAAAGTTTTGAAAACTTATTTTATCTTATCACATGTTCTAATGTATTTTCCTTTGTGATTTTTTGCCCCTCGTAACTTATTTCAGTCACAGGTAAAGAAAATATTTTAACATTGAAGATTGGGATCTGAGAATTTATGGAGGTCTTATATTTTGTTGGGAATGAATGTTCTCCCTGGAATATCTTTTTTTATTATTGTCTCTTGATGCATCCAGAATGTATATTAAAGGTATCTGAAAGTAGACATGTCTTTGGTCTGGGTCAAGCCAAGTTCTGTGGCCACTTAAGCTGACTATTTTTCAGGAGCTACCTACAAAAGAAAGCCTAAACCCAACAAACCTAGTAATCTTCATTTTTTATTTTTTGATGTGTTTCGGACAGTTGAGGCAGCCTGAAGTTCACCAATCTTAACCACTTCAACACCTTCAACACTTTTGTGACCTAATCACTTTGCTACTACCATATTCACCAAGTTATGAATTCCTTTCCAGAGCCCATTCCAAGTGAAGCTTTTCTAGGCCTTCTCAGCATTTAAAGAAGGTGCAATGATTAGGGGTCACTTTTGAGATTAGATGTTCAACAGCTGTGCCTTTCACCAGGTCAAGTGCACAGGGGTATATGTTCAGATGCCCTGAACTTAAAGCGATGTGGTATTATTTGTTAGCCCAAGAATAAGCACAGCCTGAAGAAACTGAGTGCCTCTAGCATGGTTTTTTTTTGTTTTTTTTTTTTATGATTTTTAAATGGCTGATGAGAGATTTCTACTCATTTGCTCTAATCCATTGATTTTGCTGGAAAAGTCTTTCAAATCAGGTCTATTCTTCCCTAACCATACTCAACATTGACCCTTCGCCTCTCAAGTCAAATGCTCCGTCAAAGTGAGCTCATGAAAATTATAGAAGTACAATGATGCCTGATGTGATCTGAGAATAGTGGAAAATAGATCTCCTATTGTTCTCCCAGAAGGGAAGCAAAAATGTTGGCAAAACTTAGGGGAATGGTTCATTCTTCATGAGATTCCCACATGCTGAGTGGGAAGGCAATCACATCCAGTGCAGCAAGCAAGCAGAAGATAAAAATCATAACACTGTCTACAGGCAGAACTACAAGGTAATAGGAGCACTATCTCTTTGTAGACATCACATGAACTGTAAGAGATTTGGGGAGGCTACTCATGTCCATGGTAGATATGACTCCATGACTCTGTTAAACAGGAGAGGGGCTCATATCTATCCTGGAATTAATTGGTCATGTGATTCCAGGCATGATGGATACACTCCTGTAATTCCAGCACTTGGAAGGAAGAGGCAAGAGGATCAGAAAGAAGTTAAGGTCATCCTTGGCTACAAGAATTTGATGCCAGCTTGGGCTGCATGAGACTCTGTCTCAAATACAAATTGGTGATACAGGTTGATGTTTGGCCAAGAAAATTCATTAACTTTTGTGTTAATGTGGGTGCATGGATGACTGCACCTTGAATAACTTGTTCACTTCAATTATTTAGAGTGGAGCTTTGGACATTCCAATTGTACATTAGAATCACCAGGAGAGTTTCAACAACAACTAGGTCATATCCTATTTTAGGCAATTAAATACTATATGGTTTAAACAATGGAAATTAATTTTCTTATACCTATAAAGACTGTATATTCAAGACCAGCATGGAAGAATGGCCAAACTCTGGTAAGTGCTCTCTTCCTCACTTGTTGTGTTGTTATGTAGAAGACTTGTCTGATGCCTATTATTCAAGGTTCTACATTAAAACCTTATTTAACTTAAATTACTTCTGTAAAGGTCCTGTCTTTAGTATAGCCACATTCAGGGTTAAATCCTCAACATATGAATTTGAGTGAAAAACCATTCAATCCACAATATACCCTGAGTGAGAAAATCAAATCAGAACCTCTAGAAATGAAACCTGGAATGAGTAATTTTTTAAGCTTCTAGGTGATTCCAGTATGAAGCCAGTTTTTAAGATATTAATTTTCTTCTTTGCTACTAGAATGAAACCCATTGATTAGTAATGTCAACATCACCTGGGAGCTTGTTAGAAGTACAGAGTCTTAGATATCACCCTCAACCTATTGAATCAAAGCCTATGCTTTAATGGGATCCCTAGATGATTCATGGGCACAGTAATATCCCGAGAAGCACTGACTGAGAATATCTAACATGTTCCTACACTAGATCATCTTTTTCTTCTTTATGTAGTCAAATGCTTGTAACAATAGCTATGTGATCTCATTAGTCTCTATAAGATTGTCCCTAGTACCAGGTAACTGACAGTATGGTCTTCTGACAGTTGCCTGATGAAATAGAATATCTGAATTACTATATGCCAGAAGGCTCATGTGAACCACTAAAGACATCCATAGTTGGCATCTGATCACTCACTCAAGTGCCAAGCACATTGCTGGGTAACTTCCAGAAAATATATCAAATGAAGCTTGTAGGTTCTCTTCTAAAAACAGGTATATCCCCTGTTCCTCTTAGTGATTTTTTCCATTTGGATTAGTTTTACAAAACTGTTTTCTCTGAAAAACCATTTGCAGCTTCTTGTTTGGGCTATGGATTCCACTTATTATGCTTAGCTGAATATTGCCAAAGTCTCGTTTTTTTAAAGAGTGTTTGCCATTAAACTAGTCTAGATGAACTACTCATATTTATCTGTTTCCATGGTTCCCATTATGAATCAATTCCTTTGTCTGGTCTTGTTTCAACTTAGTTGTTAATTGCATGGCAATGTTTCCCTTTAGCTCCAGCTACACTGGACTACATATTTTCTTTGTTGTTATAAAATGCATTTCACTAGTTTCAGTTGTGGAACAGTAAAAATATGATGAATGGTAGTGATGGTTGCCCAATATAAATGGACTTAATGACACAAAACTATGCATTTAAGCATAGCTAAGAGGGAAAATGTTATGTATGTTACCACAGTTTAAAATGTAAATGAATTTTGCTTATTGTGGTACAGGATCCTCATTTGGATCCTCTAGTACAGAAAGCATTAATATAAAGATGTTAAAAATATGAATAAAGTAGAGTGCACTGTTAATAGTATTGTACCAATGTTAACTTCATAGATTTAGGAAATGTATAATGGTTATGTAAAGACAAGTCAGGTGATGGGGATGAGGGCGGTGGCAGAATTCTAATTTCTGCATTTTCTATAAGCCTAATACAATTCTTTTGAAAAAAAAGCTTAAGAGGAAACAATGAACTCTATTCTGACCCATTAGTTTAGAAAGAAAAGAAGCTAGACCATAGGAACAATCTGACAGAAAGATAGGAGGAGCTTAATTCCTTTCTGCTCCAAAGCTTCCAGAGCTTCCTTAGAAATGATGGCAGCTGAAGTGCAACAAAATGCTCCTCACAAAGATATATGCTTTCTAAAGAGAACAGCCAAGAGGGCACTGTTCTTTCAGGCTACACACACACACACACACACACACACACACACACACACTAGTACTATTTATCGGAAAGTAGTTCAGCATGGAGATTAAGAAGGAAGAGAAAGTGGGAAACAGCCTGCAACTCATGGACCCAGGGGAAAATTTCCTGAACAGAACACCAATAGCTCAGGCTCTAAGATCAACAACTGATAAGTGATACATCCTGAAACAGAAAAGCTTCTGTAAGGCAACTGACACTGTTAATTAGAAAAAATGGTAGCCTACAAATTGGGAAAAGATCTTTAGGAACCCTACATCCAATAGAGGGATAATATCCAAAATATACAAAGAACCCAAGAAGTTAGACTCCAGAAAACCAAATAACTTAATTTAAAAATTGAGTACAGAGCTAAGCAAAGAATTCTCAACTGAGAAATCTCAAATGTCCAAGGAGCACTTAAAGAAATGTTTAAAGCCTTTAGTCATCAGGGAAATGCAAATCATAGTGACCTTGAGATTCCACCTTACACCAGTCAGAATGGCTAAGATAAAAACCTTAAGAGACAGCAGATGCTGGCGAGGGTGTGGAGAAAGAGGAACACTCCTCCATTGCTGGTAGGATTGCAAACAGCTACAACCACTCTGGAAATCAATCTGGTGGTTCTTCAGAAAATTGGAAATAGTTCTACCTGAAGACTCAGCTATACCACTCCTGGGCATATACCCAAAAGGTGCCCTACCATGCCACAAGGGCACATGTTCCACCATCTTCATAGCAGCCGTATTTGTATTAACCAGAAGCTGAAAACAACCCAGATATCCCTCCATGGAAGAATGGATCCAGGAAATGTGGTACATTTACACAATGGAATACTGCTCAGCTATTAAAAAATAGGACATCATGCATTTTGAAGGTAAATGGATAGAACTAGAGAATATCATGCTGAGTGAGGTAACCCAAAAGGACATACACGATATGTACTCACTGATAAGTGGCTATTAGCCCAAAAGTTCAGAATAGCCACAGTACAACTCAAAGCTTAACAAGAAGGAAGGCTAAAAGTATGGATGCTTCAATCCCACTTAGAAGGGGGAAGAAAATAATCATGGGAGGCAGAGGGAGGGAGGGACCTGGGTGGAGGAGGGGAAGGGAGGGGAAAAGGGGGGCCAGATCGGGTATGGGGAAGAAACAGGAGAGAAGTCCAGAGGGACAGGAGAATGAATAGAAATATATAGCAGTGGGGGGTAGGGAACATGGGGGGAACCACTAGGAAGTCCCAGACACCAGAGTTGCGAGAGGTTCCCAGAACCAAATGGGATGACATTAGCCAAAATGCCCAACAGTGGGGAGATAGAACCTGAAGAGACCACCTTCAGTAGATAGACATGGCCTCCAGTTGAGGGATGGGGCCACCTACCCATATCCAAATGTTTAACCCTGAACTGTCCCTGTCTAAGGAAATGCAGGAACAAAAAATAGAGCAGAGACTGAAGGAAAGGCCATCCAGAGACTGCCCCACCTGGGGATCCACCCCGTATACAGTCACCAAACCCAGACACTATTGCAGAAGCCAAGAAGTGCATGCTGACAGGAGCCTGGTATAGCAGTCCTCTGAGAGGCTCTGCTAGCACCTGACTAAGACAGATGCAGATAAGCACAGCCAACCATTGAACTGATCCTGGGGACCCCAATGGAAGAGTTAAGGGAAAGACTGAAGGAGCTGAAGGTGATTGCAGCCCCATAGGAAGAACAACGATACCAACTTATCTGGATCCCTCAGAGATCCCAGGGACTAAGCTACCAACCCAAGAGTATAAAGGGCCTGGTCTGTGGCTCCTGCTACATTTGTAGCAGAGGACTGCCTTATCTGGCATCAATAGGAGGAGAGGCACTTGGTTCTGTGGAGGCTTGTTGCCCCAGAGAAGGGGGATGCTAGAGGGGTGAGGCAGGGGAGGGTTGGTGAGTGGAGAAACACCCTCTTAGAGGCAAAGGGGAGGGAGATGGGATGGAGAGGTTCATGGAGACTGGAAAGGGAGACAACATTTAAAATGTAAATAAATAAAATAATAAAAAAGGAAGCAGAGGGGGAAATAATGAATAATCTTGAGATGGAAATATGGCCCAGTGGTTAAGAGCACATCATGTTCTCACATAGGACTCAGACTCAGTTCCCAGTATGCAGTAGCTTATAGCCACCTGCAACTCTGATTACAGGAGATTCAGTGCCCTTTTCTGAACTTTGTGTGCATTACATTCATGTGTACAAACATATCCACTGAAGACAAATAAACAAAATACTTTTACATTTAGGATCGGTACTCATATTCTCTTAGTTTGGGGTAATGCTTCTGTCACTTTTCAAATATGTGAATGTGGATTTATCTAACCTTCATTGCATCATTTTCTTCACAGGTGAAGTACTGCTAATAGTAGTACTTACTTCATAAGGGTTTGGGGGGATTGTATTCACTAAAACCATCCTTTTGGATGCTTAATACCAGCCTGACTCATAGTTAATACTAGATGTTATTGTTACTGGTTAGGAGATAGATATGTCTATGTCTGTGTGTGTGTGTGTGTGTTTCTATGTCTGTGTTTATATCTAGATCTTTTTTCATATATACATAACTTCTAATAAGTCTCCTTTGAAAACTTCTAAATTATATGATGCTACAGCTACAATGTACTAAAGTCATAAGTATACAATATAAAGATTTTTGATAGTTAGCTCCCCTGTTGATTCCAACCAATCCACAAACATTATTTTAACATCAGAAGCCTCCCATCTATCTCATCCCACATAGTCTTTTACAGCTTACTCCATTTGTTGCAGTTTTTATTCATAGAGATCTCCCAGTCTCCATATTCAATGGTTTAAGCTATTGAGAGGGTGTATAAAGGATTAGTATACATTAAAATAAAAACCATGTATTAATAATCTAAATTTTATTTTTTACCCAATATTTAATTTGAAAGAATGTGACTAATTTAGTTTTAAATGAAAATCATATGGTGGTAGTGTTATAAGATTACATGGATAATAATTTCCAAAACCTTCAGGTATAATTGACAGTCTCCTCAATTCAATTAAGTGTTCATAAAGTATTCTCAACTCAGTTAACCTGTATTCAGTGAGCAATTACTTTGGCAAAGTACTTTCTTTGGAAAGAAAAGTATACTAGACAAAAGACCATCTTTAGATGTTCCAAGCTTTACTTGGAAAACAGAAATTTAGAATTTTAGTACAAGATGCATTCTGAATATAGTTTCTCCATGTGGAATGACCATTTACAATAATTACAGAAAATAAAACCATTAATATACCACTTTGTAACTAACTAACCCAGCAAACAGCATATTAGATACTTTACAGACACAGTTTATAATTCTTCCTAACAATGTGTATAAATGACCTGAACACATGGTAGAGTATACCTCATTAAAGAATGAAAAGATTTATCACAAAAAGATGTCAAAACTTATAAACTAAATGTCATTTCAATGAAAATACCAGTAGAATATTTTGAGAAGCTTTAAAAATGTGCTTATCAAATATCCTTCGTATAGAATATAAAATTACAAATATAAATTTGAATCACTGTATCACTGAAAACTAAGTGTGGAAAAATAAAATTAAAAATGTAACAGGTTTTTTTTTGTCATTTAAAATTTTGCAAGACTTCTTAAGTAAGATCCCACCAAAAAAACACTTATCTAAATTAACAGAGCCCATGGATTTTATTGCATCAACTTTACTATTTCCAAATCCATGAAGAACTATCACAGACAATGTTGTCAGATAGATGATAGACTGAGAGAAGACATTGGTTTCTATGATAACCAAAGAACTCTGGTAAATTAACAAGAAAAAAGACCAAAATCATAATAGTTACAATGGGCAAAGTATATTCACAAGATGGGGAACACAGAAGGGAAACTAGGCTGGTCAGCAAGCCTATGATCTGATGCTTTTCTTTTACTGGTATTCAAAGGAATAAAACTAAAACAACAGTGAGATATTTCTCTATAGTCTTATGGTGGACAACAACAAAAAAGTCAGGCAACACCAAGTATTTACAAGTATGCAGGGAGACAAAAGGCATGTTCCCATATTACTTGTGGCAATGCAAGTGGACATAGCATTTGAAGAGGAATGTGACTGTAAGTGTGTGTGTACATATACATATCCCAACACTATCACTCCTGGGTACATATTTGTTTAAAACAATGGGACACTTTCAATGATGTTTATTTCAGAAATTTTTTTGTCACAGAATAATATGCAGACAAAGTAGATGTCCATCAATATGAGTGAAGTATGGCAAATGGAATGGAATATAATACATGGGTCATAAAGCAATGAATTAGTTGTATGAATATCAATATAGATCTTTAAGACAGTCTTATAAAAAATAACTAAAATATAAATAGCTGAAATACACTTGTCTTGATTTGAGTGCACGCAAGTATAGATACTTGATAGATATATGATAGAAAGATACCTTGAAAGAAAGCATGTAACCATATCAAAGCATTAGAGAAGGGACCTGTGAAGAGACAGGAATGGGAATGAGAATGAAGACATATGACAGTAATAAATAAGATTTTGCATTGAACTGAAAGGTCTTATCAATTTAGGTCTCTATGGCTTATTTCTTCCCCAAAATTAGTTATTTTAAGTGATATGGAAAGGAAAATACCGACCCTTCTCAGGAAAACCAGTTTGGAAGAGGTCACATTTGAGGTAATTTTTGAGAATGGACAGAATGTTGGTTAGAGAGTTCTGAAAGAAAAGAGTATCTTTAGCAAGTAAACCAGTTGCTTCAAAGCCAGGCAATAGGAGAGTGCAAGACAGGTTTAAGTTACCAATAAGGAGTTATGTCTGAAGTCTAGGGCAAGTAATGGTGTTTAATAAAATATAAGCCTGTGAAGACAGGTGGTAACTGAAGGGTGATGGGCTTTCAATGCCTGCTGAAAGAGTTCAGGTTTTATTTGAAAGTCTAATAGGTATGAATCACAGCTTTTGAACAAGGCTGCAATAGGTACATAACTAGGAAGATGACTGTCCAGAGAATGTTAGAATTGCAGCTATGATTGGATACAGAGGCTGTTGTCATTCTCTATGTGTGATCTAATGATGGACTGAGATAAGCTTCAATTATTTGCTCTTAATGAGACCAATACGAAGGAAGTGGACGTGGGCTTGGAAATTGACAGTGCCTGAAAAACAAATGAGTATATGATCTCATTTGTATACCCGAGGTGGTAGAATCTGCAGGCAGTGAATGAAATTAGAAGTGAGTGGCAAGATCTATTGAGCAGAATAGTTGGGGCCAAAGAGAAGGGCTGTGAGAACACAGACACCCGAAGAGTCCATGGGATAATGCATTGAAAGCCACAGACAAGCTTTCAGAAAGAAAAGTAGCAATTACTGCAAACAAGGTCTATATGTATAACACAAGAACTTAGCCTGTTCACTGATTACTTCCCCCAAGAAGACTCTCGAGATACAGGTGTTTGTCAGTCTAGAGTGCTGGTTGGAAGAATATGAAAGGAGAAAGCAGAGGCAAGGACTTTTTGACTAGTCTATCAAATAGTTTGTTCTCAAAAAGTAGTAGAGAAATTATGTTGCAGCTTATGAGGAAAACGGGCTTTGTTTCTTTGGTTGGTTGGTTGGTTGGTTGGGTTTAGTACCAAACAGATAAAAACATGTTTAAAGATGAAAAGAAAGTAAGTGAAAGGAGAGGAAAGGTAGTTCCTCTACTGTACACCTCAGAGGTAAGAGCCAGAGAGCATGCTTCTGGGCAAAATTTCATTGGAAGCTAGCCTTGGTGTATCTCAGTTTACACCTTTCTTCTCCTTATGCCCCTTGGCCTAGTCTTCCCTTCCAGAAGGACTCATAATACTCATTGCCCCAACCCCTACACTTGTTTAGACTGGTGGAAACCAGACTAACAAAGAAGCCTGTCTTTATCAGTCAAAGGAGCAATTTAGGTGCTTGGTTCTCAGTCCAAAGAACCTGAAGCACTCAAAGCCTGGAAGGGGAAAGTCCCTGAGGTTTGTGTTCCACTCAGCAGCAGGGGACAATCGTTGCCATTCTTGGCTGAGGCAGTCATTACTGAGGACCTTATATGTATGGAATTCTCTGTGAACTTTATCTGAAAGATTGCCAGCACCAGATCTAGAAGCTTTTTGAAATCCTCATAAAACCAAAGAATGAAAAAGGTAGAGACAAAATGGAGGGAACATAAAATAATGGGGCCTCTTGACCAGTTAACCCTCCCAGTGCAGCTCCTGAACTAGCCTTTGGGTAATAGTTTTTCTTTCACAAGTCCTGGCCTTTAGCAAGTTTTGCTTCCTGTTTTGCCTTCTTCTTCCTATTTTGCCTTCTGCTTCCTGTTCCGGTGCGTTTGCTTCCTGTCAAACCCTCCTTTCACAATCCCCCCCCACCCCCAGAGTTCTCTTGAAATAGTTAATGGATTGCCCCTAGCTCTTCTTTACCTGGAAACCAGATAACAAATATATTGTTTAAAGTATCTTATTGTTCTCCATTCTAAGTAAACAGTTGGCAACAGTGAGTTCTGACCAAAGTCAATGACCAAGTGGAAACAGGAATACACTCAACATGAAGAACTCTGAAAAACATGATTCTTTGATGAGACTCGAGCATGAAAACTGCTTTTCTATCTACATGGTGTTAGCATTCTGTCTAAACTCCTTCTCACAGTTGCCTGGCAACAACCAGGTATGCTCCTCACAGTTGCCTGGCAACAGCCAGGTGGGCCTGGCCCACTATAAAAGGGGTTGCTTGACCCTCCTCTCTCTCTTATTTCTTATCTCTTGCCCCTCTTGCTTCTCTTATCTCTTACCTCTCCCCATTCCCTTCCCCCCCCCACGTGGTCATGGCCGGTCTCCACCACTCCACTTCTCTCTACTCTCTCCCTCTCTCTGCCTTTCTCTGCCTCTACTACCCTCTTAACTCCCCTCCCCATGCCCTGAATAAACTCTATTTCTGTACTATGCCTTCGAGTGTGGCTGGTCCCTCTGGGGGAAGGGATGCCTTGGCATGGGCCCCATGAGGCACACCCTTCCCCCACACCCATGTAACATATCTTATCATTTTTATAAACACATCACATGGGACACTGATCTTGACCTGGAAGTCAGAATTACTTTTCCCACAGCAGCGAAAAACATTTCTCTTTCAATGTACTATTAGACCAAACATCAAGTTCTTCAGCAAAGGTAGATGTGGCACAATATTAATAACAGTCTAATAGATTTTCTCTAGGTACACATCTCTAGGGTACTCTCTCTGGTTCACTACTCATTAAAAAAAGTGACTGAAATACTAAATACTATATATAACTTCTACCAATGGGAAGTTCAGACTTCTCACTTTGAGGGAGACTAAAATTTCTAGCAAATCATCATTTGTCTGGAATTTCTAGCTTCTCTCTAGATGACTCTCCAACTTTGGGCCCAATATTAGCTATTCCCACAATGCTCCCGTAAGCCTCCATTTGAATCTGTTCTCCTGTTCAACTTCATTCTCACCTCTGGGACTCTTGATGCGTCTTACAGTTCCCAACTCTGGAAATCTCCACCATCTGTTTCATTGATTCATCTTCTTGGCTGCAGCTATTGTTTGAAGAACATATAAATATATACAAACCCTAGATCAATGGTTCTCAACCTTTCTAATGCTGTGTTCCTCCCTTTAATTCAGTTCCTCATGTTGTGATGACCCTCAACCACAAAATTATTTTTCTTGCCCTGTCATAACTGTAATTTTGCTGCTGTTATGAATAATAATATAAATATTTGATATGCAGGATATCTGATGTGGAAACTTTGTGAATGGGTCAGTCTACCCTCAAAGGGGTCAAGGCCCACAGGTTGAAACCACTGCTTTAGAGTCAGTGGAGCTCCTTGTGCTTCTTGGCAAGTCTTAGCACTGCTCAGTGACCTTCTTGTCATGTCTTCTGCAACTCTAGTCACCCTCAGCTCAACTACTTCTTCTCTCTCTGCTTTTGACCACAATTCTTAAGGTCATTTAGGAAATTTAGGTGGATTTGAAACCAATTTTCGTCACTTCCTTTTTAGTTATCAAGACTTGCCCTGAGTCTTTTCCTCACAATCGCCTTTCACTCTCCAGTATGGAGGACTTAGGAGCCTTGTCCTCAGTCTTTTCTGTACATATCTCCTTTCACATTCAAGTATGGAGGACATAAGTATAAGACTTCCATTCCAAGACAAATCAATCAACAGTACTTGGACTCAGAATCCATATCCCTCCTGCTCACTTTGGCCTTTGTGTATATAATTTATCTTTCTTCTGAGTTGGACAAAGATCTGTATCTTACTTACTTTTCTATTGCTGCAATGAGAAACCACAACCAAAGCAACATATGAAACGAAGCATCTAATTAAGGCTATGCTTACTGTCATGGCATGGAATATGGCAGCAGGCAGGCAAGCATGGTCCTGGAGCAAAAGCAGAAAGCTTACATCTGATCCACAGCCACAAGGTAAGGAGGAAAAGGTAGCTAGGAACATCATGGGGTTTTATCACCTCCAATGACACACCACCTCCAACAAAGCCACACTCCCTAAATTTTTTACCAAATAGTTCCACTAACTGAGGACCAAGCGTTCAAATATATGAACCTATGGGGTCATTCTCATTCAAACTGCCACAAGCACATGGGGAGAAAGACCTATTTCTGTAACCAACATATAGAATCATGGTTTGTACCTTGTAGAGATTCAATAATTGATCCATAAACTAATGAGTTCTGAGGGGGCAGAATAGATGGATTTGAGTTCTTCATTTGTATATCTACATAGCTATTTAATAAGAGTGCCTCTGAATAGCCAGGAAGAATAAGGAAAATTTTAAAAGATTTAATATGCTTTACATCCAGAGTTTTACATAGAATTTTGCATGGTATCTTGGTGGAAACTGTCCACATGTGATTGACTCATCATTTAATAAAAGAGTAGTGGAAAGATCACTGGGTTGGAACTAAGATGTGTCTCTGCTAACATAAGCTGTATGTATACACATAGGTATATTATTCAACCCTTTGGACTTATTACTTTCTCTCTTTATACTTAGGAAAGGGTCATTTTGGTCATTAGATGGAATCCTAGATATGAAAAACACTTTTTGCAATCTGAAAGAAACTCTTCTTCAATACAGATGAGTAGCTTTTACTTGCAATGCCATGAATAACTCTGGAGCTTCTATTTATCATCCACACCACATCTGTTGTAGCTTATCTTCCTTGTGCATTCAGAACTTGATTCCAACTGCCCATGATGTAAAGTGAAAATAAATCAGAAATGTGACGTCTTTTCCCTCCAGACCCCACCCCAACTCTTGTCTCCTCTTTGGCCTAGGTATGTCTATCTGGATAGTTTTACTAGTTCACAGGAATGACTGTGTATAGTAGGAGGGAGGAAAGGTAGGGAAAGCTGTAAGTCATCCCTGTTTTTTAAATTCAAATCCATTCTTATGCTTGTTTTAGGGACACTTCTTCTCATACTGCATAGCCCTTTCCAGCCTTAACATGAGGGGGTGTACCTAGTCTTACTGCAACTTGATATGGTTATGTTTGGTTGATATTCATGGGAGGCCTGCCCTTCTCTGAACAGAAACAGGAGGGGAGGAGTAGCTGGCAAACATCAGATAGAGCAGAGTTGGGGGAAGAGAGATTGGGAGAAGAGGGGGAAGGGGAACTGTGGTCAGCATATAAAACAAAGAACAAATAAAAAGCAAAACGAAATGTTTTTTCTTTACAAGCAAAAGAAAATAAACAAAACAATGCACTGCTGGCTGGAAATATAATGTAAACTAAGACAGAGTACCACTAGCCTTACCAATTTAGCAGACTCCCATGGGTGTATATGTATTGGGGTTAGAACAGGTATCTTTTCATCTGCATGAGTATGGCTGTGAATACGGCTCTAGTTCTAAAAGAATACAGGTGTTCATGTGCATGAGAACTATACTTGGATTATGTGAATGTACCCTTTTATTGTTTTTCCCTCTGAGAGATCTCTGAGTTCTTTAATAATTGAGTAATGGTAGAGAATTTCTTTGATTCTACCATACTCCTGTTTAAGAAGCCATAGTTAGTTTCTGTCTGTTACCTCTCAATTGCCAAAAACATGAAGGTGTCTCTCAAGAAAATGTAGGAAGCCAACACTGGTCCAGATGCAATCTTCTCACACCACTCAGCATTAGACCAAAGATTGCGTAGTATAGCAATGAAGGATAATTTATTGTCAGAGAAAAAATGCTGCAAGTATCCCTTATCTAATGGAATAGACACTCGATAGCAAAAAATTGCTCTAAAGTGAATGTCTGGCAGGTTATATTCTGCTGTGATTTTCATTATAAAACCAGAGTGTTTTGATAGAAAAACTGAAAGAAAAAACATTGGCTCTCACTTGTAATTAAACTGTATGTTTAAAAATAAACCACATATTTTAGCACTAAGTCTAATCACTTTAAAACTATAATGAGAATCCTGTGCCAGATCATTTGCCCCTGCCTTTCACTGCTTTACATTCTGCTCCTTGTTCCATTCAATCTTTTTCTGCTGAAAACTCTTCCTCGTGAATCTTTAGTCATTTAGGGGCTTATTGCCTTAGGAACCCAATAAATGAGAATTTTGTTTTGAAACTGGACTTTACTTATTTTTTTTTTACCCCCAAAGCAAAGCTTTGCAAATGGAATGAATGCATAGCTCCTTTTCACATGTGTCTTTCCTGATACTCAAAGCACCACAGAAAATAGAACAGATAATATAACCCCATTTTGTTGATGAGAAGACAGAGGCCTAGAGATTAATCTCTTTTCTCCAAATCATACAGCAAGAAATTGTGAGTGGGGACTTGAACATAAAACTCATGTTTTTAAAATGGGAGCCTTTTCAGAGAAGCAGAAACAACAATAATCCATGTTTGCTGGCAAACATCTTAGTTGTAAACAGGCCTGCACAATCAATCTTGAGGTACTCTTCTGAACTCTAAGCAGAAAAATATAATGATAACAAATTGAGTAATCCATGATCATAGGTTAAATTCATGCCAAATAGGGCCATATGTGTTTTCTCATACACACTGGGACTCTTTGTATAGACTATGTATCTATTCCAAGGAATGTACAGGCTCATTCAACCCTTTGTAATATTTGCAGAGATGTTTATTTTGTTTCTATTTATATGATAAAATATTGCTCATATTTACAATTTTGTTTGACTTCTTGGTTCTTGCAATGTTCGATTATAGGAAAGTTGGTTTTGCTTTGATTCCTGATACCAATTTAAGAACTGGTCATGGAGAACACAGACCTATAGGTTAATAAACCATACACCTCTATCCAGACATTCCCCATGTAAAAGGGAAAGTTTGACATTTAAAAACTAAATACTTCAATTATAAAATAAGCAAATTATGTCTAAATTCCCTCATCCCCTGCTAAATTAATATGAGACCATTGGGACACTTAGAGCATCAAAATTTGCCTAATAGAGTCTGGTAAACTATCCCATTGACCATAGCCTTATTAAAGAGGACATTATGATTGCAGAACAAAAGAAATAATTTATATTTATTACATTTAGGTGATGTCATTGCCTGAGGTACATTTTCTGACTTTATTAATTCTACTGGTACACTTATGCTTCTTAGTTCTTGTTCCAGTGAAAAATTTTGGGCGGAGTGAGATAAACATCCTTCTTATCAATCAAAAATCAACATTTTATTTCCTGAATAGCTCTTACTGTGTGCTTTATTTCTGTATTTAGAGCATTGTTCAATGTAGGAAAGTGGGGAAAGGAAATCATCGTTACATTTGGAAAGAAACCTGTGAGGACTGATGGAAAGAGTTGCCTAGCAAGAGTTAAATTTATCATTCTGGGATTTGTCTTTCCCAACATTTCAACATGCTGACAACAGCCAATGGAACGGGTATGTGTGTGTCTGCAAACAAAACTTGTAGATGCATGCCTTCATGCCAGGCAGTGCTGGCTGTTTTAAACATTGATTGCAGCTAAAGATCTAGAAAAGAAGTGTTTTCATCTACGCTTTGAGAGCCAGATTCTGATACCTTTTCCTTTGCAGTGACACAGACAATTTGGGAGATTCACTCTTTGATAAATGTTCATCACTATCTACAGAATCTTTGTATAGTTATTTCTTTGTTTGTTTAGAAAGGAAGAATTATTCCTATTACCAACTGGCAAAACATGGGTGATGTTGATATTATCAAATCAAAATAGGGCTTTGTGGGTCACAAAAGTCTGTGTATACATACAAGGAGGTTTTT
Source organism: Rhynchomys soricoides (assembly GCA_019843965.1). Lineage (NCBI taxonomy): Eukaryota > Metazoa > Chordata > Mammalia > Rodentia > Muridae > Rhynchomys > Rhynchomys soricoides. Next base: position 2,519,338 of record JADRCH010007585.1, read on the forward strand.
GTTTATGCTATTATTGTTTGAGTTTTTAATATTTTTATTGTTTTGTCTGTTTATTTGTTTGAGTCAGGGTCTCTTGTGGCCCATATTGGCCTCACACTTCATTACCTGTGTAGCCAAGGATATTCTTGATCCTGATCCTCCTGCCTCTGTCTTTCAAGTGCTAAGATTACAGGTATGCACTACCATGCCCAGCTAAACTCTTTAGTTGTCAACTATTACCAACATCCTTCCACCACAAAGGTACTACTTCAGTGCTGCTACTAGGAAAATAACTTTAAAGAGCCCTGGCTTGTCTCATCTCAATTTGTTCCAATAAAAGAGCATAGAATTGATTGGAAAGCCCTAACACTAGCTCTACCACTGAGTAGCTATGAGACTTTAAGGCCCATTGGTTTACTGTTTTTCTGCTTAGTGCTCACAAAAGTATTCTGATGACTCAGAGGAAGGACAGAAAGAAAATTGTCTTTCTGAAATTCTCTTAAATATTTCTGCTCTTGAGCATATATTCCTTACTATCCGCCTTATCATATTGTATGGCTAGTCTGTTTTGGCCAGATTCTGTCACGTTTTTCATCCCCCTATAACTAAGATAAGACTAAGAATTACAGTTATACATTAAAGATGACTTGTAGAATCCAAGCCACCTCCTACCAGCACCGGAGCTCAGGGATCTTTATACTCCATTCCTAGGGAGCTCCTGGGGACATTCCAGGCTAGCAATAATTATTCAATCTCATTTTGCCCCTAGTTAATAAGAGTTGGAGGAACCTTTAAAATGAATCCATTTGCACATTGAATTCTCCATTTTCATTTATTTCATAATTAGGTTTTTCTTCTCTAATTTTGTTTTCAGTGCATACCACACCCTAGACACTGCATGTCCAAACATACTGCAGCATTCCTTGCCTTCTTGAATCTTCCAGGCTAGTGCAAAAACAATTGTTGGCCCTCACCTCAGATGTTCTAAGACTTCTTTAGCACAAACAGGAACTCCTCTCTTACTACAGGCTCTCTGTCTCAAGTCAATGTGAAGATCCTTCAGAGCCCCTGTCAAGTAACATGGTAGTCAACCTTTACATCTCCCTCAGTTTTACTCAACAAATTGATTCTGGCACAAAATCTTTGTCACCTTTACTCTCTGAAATATTGTTCAATGTTGCCTTCCCCCCATCTGCTGTCCTACGCATCTAATACTGACCATGGAGATCACAGCACTGATGCCCCATCTCTGGCTGCACTGCCCATACACTTCACTTTATCTTGTGGCAAAATGAGAAGTGGAAGTGCATTGAGCCATAGGAATGAAAGAATTCTGGGGGACTTGCTGAAATTTTGAACTCCTGATCTTCACAAGCCATAGTCTACTAAGGAATAACAATATGCTAATAACTTCATTTTTATTGCACATTTATTCTTCTAGAAAAAATTATCTTCAGCAGTGATTCATCGGTGTGGCCATCATTCCAATGAGCTTCAAATATAAGCCAAACATATGTGCTTGTCTTAGGTCAGAACTTTCTCATCTCTCTCCTATGTGTGGTCTTTCCACATTTTATTTATATATATATACCCTTTAATGTCTCTAAAAGATATGATACTGTGTTTCCAAATGTCTAAAGTTGATATTGGGTGAACTTAGGCAATTCTTTTTCTCAAGCCAGAACTGGGCAATTCTCAAGTCTTATGCAAATCCTGTGGTTCTATGAGAAGTCCTTCTTGATTGCATTCTCTTGCAACTATGTAGAATTCCCAAGAAAATACCATTCTTTCTGAGCTACTGGCCTCTCAGTAAGTATATTCATTCATTGATTTCTCCAACCATTCATCAAATATTTATTGCCAAGCACTGAGATGAGCAAATGAACAAGACTATGGGAAGTAAGGCATGAGACTCAGGTAGCTCATTCTAGCTTCAACACGGGGTACTGACATATAATCTATAATATGTAGCACATAACCTAATTATGTTGTGGGATGGGAATAATCATGGAGACATAACGAAATTTATATCTTTGCTAGAACATGGAGGATACATAGTAACTAGCCGGGACAAACAAACTCACATATAAATGCAATGTGTCACGATGTTGAGAACAAAACAAGACTGAGGATGATAAGCTAATGTGGAAAGATCACACATAGGAGAGAGATGAGAAAGTCCTGACCTAAGACAAGCACATATATTTGGCTTATATTTGAAGATCGATTGAGCATCCTTGCTGATGATGGGTTGGGTGTGAGAAAGGAAGTAATGGGGAGAGGATTGGAGGATGGGATTGCAGAAAACAATAACCCAGTAAGCTCTTGTTGGAGTTAAATTGGAACCGCACAGTGCAGGGAACTGCACTGGCTGTAGGCTTATGGCACATTCAGAGGAGAAATCTAGCAAGAGGTTCACACTCAGAATGTGTATTAAAATGTAGCTTGTGTTGCTTTAGGATAAAGTATGAGCAGACACTGAGGACCCCAGAGTCTGGGAGAACTAGGACACAATCTATAAGAAATAGAGAACTGGTCTCACAGATGTGAGTTGTCAGTATACATACTCCATAATCCCCTGACACCTCCTGCAAAGGCTTCTCAATAACATCCATGCATCTCTCGCTTAAACTTCAGGTTGATAAGCATGAATTATTCAGTCCTAACTGCCCCCTTCTATCATGAACGATACCTAAAGAGAAAAGGGAATTGATATTTTTTGTTCTAGGTACCAGGTATGTTTTATAATTATTGACTCACTTAAATGCTAACAGTAATCCTATACAATAGTTAATATCGTACCCAAGTCCCAGATATTCAGAATAGCTACAAAACTTGCCTAAGAATACAGCTAAAGTGGCTGTGAGGTGCACCTCACCACCTCCTAGAATACAGCTGGATCCTCAAGAAAGCTGCCCTCTTCCTTCTCTGCTTTGTAAATATCACTTGCATCCCTGGCCTAACGTTTTGTTCTCCATTAAAGGACAAGGCTTCCCTTGGGAAAAGTAAACCGCAAAGTCGTCAATCATTCATGCCTCAGTGGGAATGAGTTTCAGATTCTTAGGATCACATTTTAGTTTTATGAGAGAGGACCACTGGAATCTTGAGGGAGGGATAGTAAGATAGAAACATAGCAAATTATGCAGTCAGATTCTTCCATCAATTTTGCCAGCCCACCTAGTTTCAGGTATGTGCTTCTAAGATTCTATAGGTACCTCCATTAATGGATTCATTACCCTTGTTGTCTGGTTCTAATCAAAGGTAACCTTGCACTGTGCACTGACTCCAAACCACCACGATCAGGAAGAGATAGCCAGCTTGAGCTGTGGTTGTAGACCTGTAGTCCCTGGCCTTGGGCACAATTCCGAACCCTTGAGAATTAAGTCCTGCTGTGCACATTAAAAAATATTAAGCAGATGGAGGCAGGAGAGTTTGTTGGAACAACGTAGAGGAGTCCCTTCTGCCCTGGATGGGTCCATCTGCCAAAATAAATGACATGTATCAGGGCATGGCATTAGTCCAAGCCCATTGAAATTCTGTGAGCCATCCAAACAGTGATGGCGCTTCAGATTGGCTCTGTGATCAGAGTTAGAGAGAGAGAAATGATGAGCGAGCATCTGGCTGCTACAGCCTACTGATGGGAACAGTCCCAGAGGAGGCTCCAGGGTGAGAGGGAGACAGCCTCAATGACCCTCTAGGATATCTGCCACAGACAGACAAACAGGGTCTAGCACCAAAAGACGTTATGCCGTTCCTACTAGCTATGTGACAAAAAAAAAAAAAAAAAATTCTTCCTTTTCTCTCAGCCTCCTCTACCCAGTATAAAATAAACCTTGGGCTAAATGGTCTCCAAGGGCCTTTCCCTGCTTGAACATTCTGTGACTTCTTTGACACAGGTTTGATTTCTCTTTCTCTGCATGAGAAAGGCCCACCCACCCACCTGTTTGTCTGCAGTCTCTGTGTACTCACACTGACCTCTGCTGGCCATAAGGAAAGATGCCAGAGAAAACAAAATATAATGCAGTCTATCAGAGATTCAGTATGAAGCTTAAGTGTCACACTGAAACTCTGCACTGGAGCTGAGGAGGGTGAGTGGAAACCAAAGCAATGCTGAGCCCAGATCAAGACATGCCTCTTTTTATCATGGCTTCCTTCGTCTGTGCCCAGTGCTCTGTGTCACTGTGTGAAAGGATTTCCGTGGGTGGCAAGATTTCTTGTCTCAGTGCACTACAAGGCCTCGGCACCATGCTGGGGAAGCAATTCGAGATAAGCTTCCAGACACCTACCAGACAGGGCCCTGTGCTGAAGTCAACCTGAGAGGTTTCCTTCCGAGCTGCTGACGTATCCAACCAACCTAAACTACCTGAGACCAGCCCCCAGCATCTTTGTTTCTCCAAGGGATACCTTCCCAAAAGCCCCTTTTGGATTTTTTTTTTTTAATCTCATGGGTTCGTTAGGGTTCTTATATGCAATATTCTGATAAATTTAGCGAGCTCACTCAGACAAGAAAAAGGAAGCAGTTTTCCAAACCATCCCCTGCTGGACCAACTCAGAATTCTATCATAGCCATCTTAGCATTCCTCAAGCCTAAGGTTCCTAGTTTACCCATGCTGGTGAGCTTGTGTTCAGAAATATAAGAGAGCAGATGTTGATGCTGCCGGCCCATATGTTCACATTGAACACTGCTTGAGCTTCCATAACAGTACAAACAGAATGGGAACTGGGTCCCGTGACGACTAACTCTCTTAGTAGCTGTCAAATAATTTATCATGGCTATCTACCCTTTATGGAAGAACCCCTTTCGGTGGGTCTGAGATTTGGGCCAAACATTCTGCGGTCTGACAGAATCTTCTCTGTTAGTAGCTCCAGCAAGTCCACCATGTCCCAACCTCCCACGAAGCAGTCCTCTCCTCCAACAGCTGGTCCTTATCTACTTCCCTTCTTCCCGCCTCATGCAGGCTGCCCCAATGTCCTGATGATGCTCACATGTTCTCTATGATGCCGCCTGATGAATTATGACTCTGAACACTGCTTTCTGCCCAGCTGCTTCTCCATGTCTGACCACACCATGCCTTCCGTTTTCCTTCCTAACTCTCCAGGCCCATTCCAGTTGGAGTTCACTTGACCTTTCCAAATAGCCATGACTCCCCCAGCCACGGGCCACGTGTTGTGCTGCACGAGCGGCCTTTCCATTTTGTGCCTGAAGTGCCTGCTCTCTGCCCCATGGGAAACTTTTGAGTGATAGATGTTACTGTAGAGAGTTGCATCTCACTGAGTAGAACATCTTTCACTTCTTTGCAAGAGCTCTAGGTCATCACTGGCCTGATTGACATTGCAAATTACACCCCAAAGGACCAGCACAGCTGGTGGGTACAAGTATTACCAGAACATAACTCTAAACACTGTGTTTAAGGCGCTGTTTTCAGCCTTTTAAAGTGTAAAGCTTGAAGGTGATTGGAAAGGGCATTTCAGCGGCCTTTTTCAGTTTTCACTGAGCTTTAGGAAATTATGGACAGTCACTAAAGTGGCAGGGAGGTGGGACTGGAAGCATTTATACAAATAGGATTTCTACCAGATACCAGCTTCTTAGATAAGTAGTGCACATGGTTAATGGTTTTCACTTTTCAGCCAAAAAAAAAGTCTCTACTGGGATTTGTTCTAAAGGATAATCTAGGCTGTCTGCTTTGTACCTACTGGGTTAATTCTCAGTCTCAGCCTACTTTAAAATGTCAGCCTGAACTCTCAAACTTAATTGTTACTGACATTTTATAACTAAGGCATTCCAAATCTTCAGGCTGCCCACTCCTACTACTATAATTGATAATTAATAGATATTCTCAGGCTCCTTGTGCTTTACACATTGGGTACTGTGCAAATCGTGGGAGGAGCTGAAAAGGGGATAGGAAGAAAGAGTGAACAAATGTAAATATTTGTTGCCAGATATAATGATGGGGTCCTAGGATCAGCTGACAAAGAAGAGTTAGACAGTTTCAGTGGTCACTCTTCTTTGCCCCCCTGGGGCAGCATTCTTTAGACATGGCCATTTCTGAACTTCAGTGCAAGCATGTGGTTGGCCATTTGGATGTGACTTATAAAATACCATGACGCTCTCCAGTGTTCTGTTCTTTCACTTATTTTGACAATCTGATGGATGGCCTAGCATTAACTAGGAAGAGGACAGTATTATCCAGCCTGAATAACTAATCTCCTAAGAAGTACAAAGTTGAAGGATCTTGGTGCACATGAATCTTATTAAATGTGCTTATAAAATGTGTTCTATCCAAATAAGCTTAACAGCCCCTAAAAATAGCCCTTTCTGATCTCTGTCTGGAACGCTGGCATGCCTCACAGATCTCTAAGCCAAATTTAGTCAAGTGGTGCCTGTAGTTTGTACATGAGAAATTTGGAAATGTTGATGTTAAATCTTCTATTGACTAATTTTCAATCTTTCTGTCCATCTTTAGGGGCATCCTGGACCAATTGGAACTCAAGGTCCAGCCGGTCCTGAAGGGTTTGCTGGTCGGACTGGTTTATCAGGGTTGAAAGGAGAAAGAGGCTCCCCAGGCCCTCTAGGACCATATGGATCAAAAGGAGATAAGGTAAGAAGCATCTTTGATGCAAGGATAGAAGTACAAAAGTCAAATGTTCACTCTCAGTTCTCAGGGGAATACTGTTACTCCTAAATATTTTGGTGCCCGAACACATACTTTAAGAAGAGCTGAGCCGATGGAGGACTTGGAGAAGGAACTGAAGGAGCTGAGGGAGTTTGCAGGCCCATGGAGGCAGCAACAGTGCCACTGGACTGACCCCTCCCCCCCCCCAATACTCCTGGAGACTGATCCACCAACCAAAGAATACACATGGAAGGACCCATGGTGCTGGCCACATATGCGGCAGAGGAGGGTCTTGTTAGCCATCAGGGGGAGGAGAGGCCCTTGGACCTGAGGGTGTTAGATGCCCCAGTGTAGGAGAATGCCAAGGAGGGAAGATGAGAGTGGGTGGGTGGGTGGGTGGGGGAAGACCCCCATAGAGCCAGGGGAGGGGGGAGGGAATAGGGAGGTTCCAAAGGGGAGATCCAGAAAGGGGGAAACATTTGAAATGTAAATAAAGTAGAAAAATAATAATAATAACCAAAAACCAAAACAAAAAAAATAAAGAAGAGCTGAGCCAAAGTACAGTATGTCCTTGTATGAAGGTGTCTTTGTGAAATATAATACTATGTACAATGGGTATACAGCAATAAAATAAAATTATAAAGAAAAGGAGAGAGAGAAAGAGAGAGAGAGAGAGAGAGAGAGAGAGAGAGAGAGAGAGAGAAAGAGAAGAGAGCGCCTAGGTATGGTGGTGCACATCTGTAATCTTAGCACACAAGAGACAGTAGCGAGAGGATTGCCGCAAAGTTCAAGGGCAGCCTGACCTACTTCATAGGTATCAGGCCAGCCACGATCCATAAAAATGTCCATCTCAAAGAAAAAGAAAGAAAGGAAATGGAGTGACTGGTGGGCCGGTGATGGAGGAAAGCATTTCTGGAGATTCTCAAAGCAGACAAACTATCAAGTGAATATATTGGTTGCTTGCATGACAAGTTGGCTCATTTGTGTCAAGTCATGGGGGTTTGAGCTGGGCTTGGGTCAAGAGTCTGATCAGCTGATCAGTAGAGATAAAGCATACAACAGAAGAGACTAACAAGCAAGAACTGACAGGCAAGATTTAGAACAACCCGGGCCATAAATATAAGGGAATGCACTACCAAACAAGACTGGTAATAACATAATGACCGGCCTACTGAATTTATCAACTCAATTGAGACACTGTGTATTTTCATCACCTCCTGTTAATCTCATGTTTTAAGGAAGGGATTGCCGCACGAAGTATAAGGGTAGCTGAGGTATATCTGGAAAGATGAGGTTGATGGCAATTTTCTACCAACAGAGGTAGATGTCAATTCATGAATCACGAATATTCACATCTTAAGAAAGGGAGCTATTGCATAGCATGTAAGGCCACACAGAGTTGTGCTTGGGAGCAGAGTGAACCAAGAGGCTGCAGGTGACAGGCTTTAGCATCAAGAGGTCGTGGTGGCCCTGATTCCTGAAAAGGGGTGTGACTAGGCTTGTTTGAATAAGTCAGTGGCCTTGCCTGAACTCAAACTGCCATTTGTGGATGAGCAAGAATTGCACTTGTCATCTGATAATAAGGGCAGTGTAGTTTAGGACCCTTCTCTGTAGGAGCAGAATGATGAAAAATTATTTTGTTACATTTGTCAACGCTCTTCTGTTGTTATCCAGATGTGAAAGTTGCCTGTAATATTAAGCATTAATTTTTAGGGCTTACACTATACTGCTTAACACAAGAACTTGTCTCATAACATAAGCATGCTCAAGATCATTCTTAAATCAACTCCTTAGACTTGGGGTAGGAAGTATGGTAATGCAGCATGAGGAAAGAGATATAAAACACCAACAACTTAGGTCATCAAATCCCATCACCAATCCTACTGACCTTAACAGACATCAAATTGATTGTCATACACATTTCTCTCTCTTCTCCTTTCTTTAGGGTCCCATTGGAGTTCCTGGCTTTGTTGGCATCAATGGGATTCCGGTAAGTGTGTACACAGAACCGACTTTAATATCACCTTTCAGGTTCTGTCTCCTGGCTCAAGTTCTTTGACCTTACAGGTGTGTGTGTGTGTGTGTGTGTGTGTGTGTGTGTGTCCTGTACAAGTATGCTCAGAGTCATGCACTAAGATAGAGTGTGATGAGGTGTGAAGAGCAGGAGTCCCACACAATTAGCCTTGCACTCAGGTTCAAGCAGCTCTTGATCAGATGGTCTAAGGAGAGAAGTGCCATTCACGAGAAAACATCTATATCTTAGCCTAAGTAAGCTAATACTGGGCAGGGGTGGGTGACTGAGGGGAGTTTCAACTAGACATAGAGGGGTTGCCTCTGAATTGCAGAAGCACATTGGAATATGTATGTTCTCATTACAGGAAAAATAATAAGGTGTACAAAATTTGAATGAAATACCCTTAATGATATATTTTATTTCAGCGATGTGTTCCTATGAGCCTTATTGCCCTTCAGAGGGAATTACCTTTCAGTCATTGTGGTTGATGTTTGTTTGTTTACCTTTCCAGATGTAAGTGGTGGATTTGAAGCTTGTAAACAGCTCCTTTCCCCATTCCATCTAGCCCAACCTCTTAGATTCCCCATTTTTAACCTATATCCACACTTAACCGACTGCTTCTGATTCCATGGTGACCGTTCACCAACCTCAGAACTCGTTAACACGTAGCGCTTACTGGCTAGTACTTTCTGCTTTTGTCATACCACCCCTTTTCTGTATTTACCCCATAACCTGGGTCATGTTTTTCTACAAGTCTTTTCAGTCTTATTTAAGAGATCAAAAAGGGCGTGGACACTGAGACTATACAAAGAGGAAAGCTCCTCCACCTGACGGGGACTTTAGCTTGTCTTTATCCTTCTCACAACCCCTAAGAGGTTCTTCTGAGCTCTATCAAAGCACAGTTGGGGATACTCTAGTCTACCCATTGTCTTCTGTTATGCTATACAACCTTCTGGTATCAGCAAAGGTGATTCAGATCTTTTTTGTTCCCATCTCTGGACAATGTCTTTTATTGTTTTGTTTTTGTTTTGCTTTGATTTTGTTTTGTTTTCGGTTTTTCGAGACGGGGTTTCTCTGTGTAGCCCTGACTGCCCTGGAACTCACTCTGTAGACCAGGCTGGCCTCGAACTCAGAAATCTGCCTGTCTCTGCCTCCCAAGTGCTGGGATTAAAGGTGTGTGCCACCACTACCCCACTACTGGGCAATGGCTTAAGCACCTGCTTGTACTCTACTACAAGGATATACAGGAAGGATTTACTTTTTCGTTCGTAGATACTATCATCTGATCTATTTTTCTCTCAAATCTAGTAGACATTTGTATATCTGGAGAACACAAGACTCACTCTGTGTTTCTTTCTTAAATCACATCAGATGTCATATTTCATTCAGCTGCAAGCATCTGGAAAATGACCAGAAATAAGACAATTGGAAAATTAAGTGGGCAGGGATAGCCATTCTTTTTTTTTTTCCCTTTATAGCATTTTTTTTTCATATTTTATTTACATTTCAAATGTTCCAGATCTCCCCTTTGGAACCTCCCCATTCCCTCCGCCTTCCCCCTGCCACTATGGGGATATTCTCCAACCCACCCTCCCACCCACCCACCCACTCTCGTCTTCCCTCCTTGACATTCTCCTATACTCAGGGATCTAACACCCTCAGGCCCAAGGGCCTCTCCTCCCCCTGACGGATAACAAGACCCTCCTCTGTTGAATTTGTGGCCAGCACCATGGGTCTCTCCATGTGTATTCTTTAGTTGGTGGATCAGTCTCCAGAAGTATCGGGGGTCAGGCCAGTTGCCACTGTTGCTACCTCCCTGGGGCTGCACACTCCCTCAGCTCCTTCAGTCCTTTCTCCAAGCCCTCCATCTGGGACGTCACCCTTCACAATTGTCACAAACAATATAAAATATCTTGGTGTGACTCTAACCAAACAAGTGAAAGATCTGTATGACAAGAACTTCAAGTCTCTGAAGAAAGAAATTGAAGAAGACCTCAGAAGATGGAAAGATAGCCATTCTTTTTTGACATTCACCTACATTTTCTTATGGCCTTGTTCCTATGCCTGCATGGGCTCATGAGATGAGTGTAACTTCTAAACTGGAGATAACCATTACCCAATCATCCTACTGACCTGACTGGGTGAGAGATGCACAGGTGATTGGAACTTGCAGTGTTACTATGCCCTCACCCTATTCTCTCTTTGGGGCTGGAACTGAGAGCAAGCAAATCTTGTGCTGCCTAGGCTGCTTCTAAATCTAGGCTGGAATTGGTCTCCAAGTCCAGCTGGATGCTTCTTATGCCTCGAACTTACAGCCAATGCACACATTGATCACTTCTCTTTGTGGTTTCATTGCTTAGGAAAAAGAGTTGCAGCTCTCCAGTGTCCTCCAAATAAGCTGGCCGCTCCCAAAAAGCCACACCCGTTTCTTTGCCCTTTCCTTGACCAAAGGTTGTGCTTCCGCTTGCCTAACTATCCAAGAAGTATCTGTTGTATGCCATTCGTTTATTACTTACCTTTTCCTTCCATCTTGAAGATTTTAGGAGTCTTTGGCATGTGGTTCACTACTCTACTTCCTCGTTACATACAGTTCCCTGGTGCTGATTGCTTTGTGTGACAGTTTTATCTGGCTCCTTAAAATCACAGATATTATCTCCTGTCCCCCCACTCCCAAGGCCCAAAAGTCCTGGGAAGCCTAAAAACAGTTTAAAGACCTGACTCCTACTCTTAATATCTGTAAACGCCAAAATTCTCAGACTGATGGAGCTAATTCAGACAGAAAAGCACAGAATCTACAGGGTTTTTTCCAACTAATCAATTTGTTCAGCTTTAAACAATACATACTTAACACTTCATCTGAAAATAACAGCTTCTCTGACACATCTTACTAAACTGGACCACTGTAAAGATCAAGTTACCCTCCTAACAATAGCTGATTATTAACATGCCACTGGTTTGGGACTCCAAATTCCAATTTTTGCTATTATGTAGACAAGTTCAACATGGAGCCACTTTCATGATAGCCCAATTCATTGCACCAAAGGCCCATAACAGCCAATAGAGAGGGCAAGCAGGGCTTGCCCACCAATAGGATATTCAATATCAGCACAGCAGACACTGGAGAAGGTAGAGCTTTGAGATTTCCCAGTTGTGTGTTAGGGCTGTTGGCACCTGCCTCAGATGCATATTTATAAAACACTTTTATGTAAATGAGCTGAGCTTGGAGACTCTAATGGAAGAACAGGAGGAAGGAGTCCAGCCTCCAAGGGGATCAGAATTCCACAGGAAGACTAACAGAGTCAACTAATCTGGACCCTTGTTGCTCTCAGAGACTGAACCATTAACCTAAGAACATACCCAGGCTGGACCTAGGCTTCCCTGCACAAACAAACTTTGTAATCCCATACCTTTTTCCTATGTTTTCAGGTAACTATTGGGTATCTTAGACTATATTGCACATGATTAATGGAGGCCACTATATCAGAAGAAGGTCTCGTTTACAATATTCTTATATAGAAAATGTTATTAAAGTTATAGGAGGTAAACAGACTACTCATACAAATGTGTGAATCCAGACAACTAAAATGATGCTTTCAGCTTTGCAGGGGAAATAGACAGCATATGCATGCCTTGACTCTTTATTAGCAACTGGCTTGGTTAGTCTCATTCCCTGGGAAGAGCTCCAGACCTGTGTTTTTGCTGGCATAACTTCTGCAGGTTGAGGTTGGACCTTAAAACTAGAACAAATTTCCTTTTCCTGATTCACAATTTGATGGGTAGATTTTTGTCTTATGTTAGATCATAGTAAGCTCAGAACATAAGTCATTTCTTTGCTCATGAAGCTAACTTTTACTTTTTCATTTACGGGAAGTATTTTGCTTCTGTTTGTTGTATCCAAATCACCAGCATCTCTATTCTTCTGCTTTAGGGCCATTGTTAAGTAAAATAGTTATGTGAGCACAAGTACTGGGAAACTGCTGTGAAAATTGATCTGATAACAAAAATAGCTACTTAGTGACTAATAGTCTGGTAGAGAATGTGGCATAAATATTCATAGATGTACTGGAGAAGGGGATGATTTACATCACAGGTAGGATGGAGTGGATTGACATTAGTGTTGATTATACTACTCAGCACAATGTGTAATTTAAAATTCATGAGTTATTTCCATGGGTAAGGAAGAACTACTGGTCATTTGAAAGGCTCATTTTGAATAAATGATGTGCTTCCCTCAAATTGTTAAATATACATTTATCCTTTGAAAGTATATTTAAAGGAACGTAGAAGTCTACCTACCTTCCATTGACCTGTCCAGATGATCTATTAAGGTCATCTGTTTGCACCACTGCCCACATACAACTGGCTTTTACTAGATTAAAACATCATGTTCTCCAACTTGGAAACATACTGAATTCAGATGAGTTATATGAAAATGTTTATTAACTCCCCAGCTAAACAACTGCCCTGATAGTCAGTGTGGAGAAAAAGAGAAGAGATAGATTCCTAACTGAACCGATTACCTAATGTGTGATTGTGACAAATGGACTACAAGTGAGACTTGCTAATTTGTGGCCACGCAACTTTCAGTAGAGGAGGTGCAGTGGGGACTTACTCTGCTCAGTTAACCGAGATCAAGCATCTGCTCCCTTGCGGAACTTCCATTCAGAAAGCCCTCTAGCAATCTGTCTGGTCTGAGGAATCTCAAACCTTGGCATGGTTCTCTGTTGATAGCAGTTCAGCTGCCAGACAGCTGAACCCCATTTTAGTATATCTCTGTATTCAGGGAAGGTGAAATTGTAGTACCTTAACTATGGTTTCTGTTTATGTGTGAGCCCTTTAGTTTCAGCTTGGATATTATTAAAGCACCAGTTGTCTTTTTGAGTGGGATACCTTGAGTTGTGATCTTGGCAACATATATCCAAGCACAAAGGAAACATTTAAGAACATGCAGGATAAAGCTAAGGGAGTAGACAAGGTGCCAGAATTTAGCAGTGCACTTGGCTGTTCTCATCGTGAGCTAATTTATAGCTAACAATCCTGTGTCTGACTTAATCCCTTCTTTTGTCTTTGAACAGGGCCACCCTGGACAACCAGGTCCAAGAGGTCCCCCTGGCCTAGATGGCTATAATGGAACTCAAGGAGCTGTTGGATTTCCAGGCCCTGATGGCTACCCTGGGATTTTAGGACCACCTGTATGTTACCAGATCTTTGCAGCTTAATGCAAATGCACCTTCAAATGCGTTTGTGTTTGTTTCTTTGTTTGTTTCCCTTGAAATTTCATTAAGTCCTTGTAGACAGCCACTGTACAACCTTGCCCAATTCAAGAGTTTATACTAATGGCACCACAACAGCAAAACTCTTCAAAAATGCTGGTTGTGGGGTGCACATGTTACACAGCTTTAGGTTACTTTCTAATGCTACCTTCAGAATTGTCAAGGTTGTTAAAATAAAGAAATAAATAATAGTTATAGCACATTTCAGAGCAAAGCATACACTTGAGCTATTTGACACTTTGCCATATCAGGTAATATTGGGATATTCTCGGGCTGGAGAGATGGCTCAGTGGTTAAGAGCTCTGACTGCTCTTCCAGAGGTTCTGAGTTCAATTCCCAACAACCACATGGTGGCTCACAACCATCTTTAATGGGATCTGATGCCCTCTTCTGGTGTGTCTGAAGACAGCGATGGTGTACTCACATATATAAAATAAATAAAATCTTTTAAAGGAGGGAGGTATTCTTGGAAGAACTTCATGTGATCATATGCATATTAACAGGGACCTAAAGGCATGTCAAGCTTGGTTTATACCAATAATTCCCTGACTCGAGGAATAAATCATCAGTCAACAATTTATTCCCCAAAGTGTCCCCCTAACACTAATCCTGACTTTCGCTTAGATGCCATCATCTCGCTATCCTCCCCAGCATAGGATAGAATACACACTATAACATCAAAAGCTCAATTTGCCCAGTGTCAGTCATGCTGAAGTTAAGAAACATTGTAATTAGTTTGTTCATTTCTCCCGCCCCACATCATCACCCTTGGTTATAGGGTTGATCTGCTAATTTTGGTCCCATGTTCCCACTTTTGCTTAATTTAATTCATTCAGATAGAGCTGAGATATTCAGATACCATGCCCTTTACAGATATCATGTAACTAGTAGGCATCATGCCTTCAATAGGAGTAATTTGTGAGTGGTTGAAAGGGGAATAATAACACATTTCAAGCTCACTATCAACTTAACTTGGAAAAACCTAAATCTATAAAAAATTGTTATGTGATGCCTTTTGAAACTAGAAACCATGCCTCCAATTAGAGAGATCTCCATTCTATGAGTAGCCTTCAATGACCAAGTTATGGAGTATGAGAATACATGTGAAAAACTGACCTAGAAGACAGGCAAAACACAAGCCCCAAACTGGCTTAAAGGACCCTGCCCTCAAATGTCCAAACCAATATACAGTAGAGAGATAACAGGGAATGGTGTAGTCCAAAAGAATCTACATAAGTCATAAAAGCTTCAGAATGCTGCCATGGAAACAGAAAAGGGGGAAGAGAACGACAATGAAGTCCAGCGAAGGAGGAGTTCCACCTCAACGAATGGAACAAAGATCTTGAGGGTACAGACATCTTCTGAAAGATAGAACCGCAGAGTGGAAACCTAAACCCAACCTGAAACTTTACCTTAAGCTTAAAAAGAAATGGGGGCATGTTTTACTAAGATGAACCTTGCCTCCTGTTGAATGTCCATTCAGTGAGTCCCTTTGAAGCTTCTTTGAAAAGAGTGGGGAACACATAAATAGGGGGAAGCAATGTTCAGGAACTGATTTGTATGTCTAAGCCCTTGTTTTACTAGAAGTACAGTGGTCCTTGAACTTGAGGACTCCATCATCAATCAACACTTTATTCCCCAAAGTGTACCCCTAATAATATCTACTACTGATCCTGACTTCTCCTTAGGTGTCATCATTTGCTACTAAGGCAGCAAAAAAAAATCTGATCGAAAGACTGGAATCAGGTATATTGAACTGGTTTCCATGATAATAATGAGACATACCAGCTTCTTCAAAGGCTTGAAGCTGAATTGGTATGGTAGAAACACAGGATGAAGTTGGTGTCAGAGTTGTTTTAGATTCATGGCCTACATGTTGGCCCATAAAAGAACCTCTCCTCTAGCCTGTTTTTACATCTTAAGAATGACGAGAAAAAATATGTGACAGATCCCAGATTTGACTTACAAAACTTAAATGATCTAGAATCATAGAAACTTTTGTGGACCTTTGGCCTAGACAAAGACTATGTTCATGATGTGTAACTGTAAGAGGTAGAACTTTACCTAAATCAGTGCTCTGCATAGATAGAAAGTCTTCTGCTTTCTGACCCTCAACCTTTCACAGACTCCTGACATAGAGACAGAAGAATGGCACCTAGCTTTGAGGTGACCTCTTCACAGCATAAGACACATAATTTCAAGTTCCCATTGCCCAATCCTCTATCTAATTAGGTAATATTGCTATCAAAATTCTGTGTGGTAAGTAGGGTTTTTTTTTCCATTTGTTTTGTTTTGTGTGTGTGTGTGTGTGTGTGTGTGTGTGTGTCATGCGAGCAGAGGTTTCCTCACAGGTTTTTTCATATTTTATCTAGGGGCTGCCTGGTCACAAAGGTGCAAAAGGAGAACCTTCTCCTTTTCAAGGCATCGTCACAGGGATGAGGGTAAGAGCTTCTAAAGCAGGCAGCTGAGTGGGTGGGAAGAAAGGTTTCCTAGAGCCAGGCCTCACCTCACACCAAGCCTTTTCCAGACCTTATAAACCTGTGCCCCAGCTGATCTTAAAAGGATTCCAAGGTTTTGTGGTGGTAGAAACATTAGCAGAAATGTTTGCATCTATGCTGTCTAGAAATTTGTTTTCAAGGATCTGCATCAAAAATGAGAGAGAAGTTGGCAAAGAGTTTGCGTGGTTATTTTCTTTAACAAGCCAAAACATTTTCTAGAGGCAGATACTCTTTT
Source organism: Rhynchomys soricoides (assembly GCA_019843965.1). Taxonomy (NCBI): domain Eukaryota; kingdom Metazoa; phylum Chordata; class Mammalia; order Rodentia; family Muridae; genus Rhynchomys; species Rhynchomys soricoides. The sequence goes on from JADRCH010007585.1 coordinate 2,535,951, forward strand.
GTTTCCTCCAAAGCCTTAATTCCTATGCACCTTGGTTTGAATCCGTATATATCCTCATACAGCTTAGCATGATTACCACCCCAGCATCTGGGTCCCTTCTCTAGACTCATGAAAGTCTACAAAAACTTGCCTGTCAGCTCTCAACTGATTGGAATCTAAACTCTTGTCAATAATATTGTTCTATTGAGCCTTACTATCTCTATTTGCTAACTAGTAGCTTTGTGTGCCCTAAATAAACCATGGCTCTAAATGATTGACCCTACTCCTCTGCAGACTGGGGAAGAATCCATCACTGTCTTGATAGCAAATAGAAATTTATGTGCCTACATTTTGAGGGGAGAATACACCAAGCTTACTGAGATAATTGACACCACTCTCCCATCACTGTACAGGGCCAGGAACCTTAGAAACTGGCCATAAAAGCAGTGGTGGGGATGGAACATCTGGATAACTACAAATGAAGCAAGAAAATTTGGGTTCTTGACTGTGAGTGCCATAGCAGAAGATAGAACATTAAAGTTGGCAAAGGTCTCATGGTTTTGGGAATCATGTCTCTCATTAGACAGATTGAAAATCTAAGGCTATATGACTTACTCAGAGGCAGATGGCCAGTTCCCTGAAGAACTAAACCTCAGATGGTGTTCTTTCCATGCTACAGGGAGCTTAGAGATTTTTACTGTAAGCCAAGCAGTGTAAGACTAGCAGGTGTCAAAGTACAGCCATTGTCTTAGCAAACATTGATGAAATGGTTTTTCCAGAAATCAAAGAAACCTTGGATCCAGTGGAACACAGCAATTTCCACAAGATGGTTATATTACAGATTCATACAGTGGCTTAAGATGCCGCAAAGTAATTAAAACGTAATCAGAGTCTGTATGCTCTGTTGATTTTCCCTTGAAATGTCTGATTTGCATTGTATACATATAGGCACAGATTCTCTGGGGCTGAAGGCACATGGGAAGGTAGCTTTGCTTTCCTCTAAAAGGAGCAGAAAATCACCAGCCTGCAGAAGCATTTTCTGATTGATAATTTCCTAGCAAATGTAAAAATTAATTAATCTAGGTAAAATAGGAAATCTTGTTCAGCCAAGACTATAATATTTGTTTTCTGGAGTCCAGAATGTTTACAGGGAAAAAGCAAATGGGTAGATACATCCAATTTATGCGTTACTTAAAACACAAGACCTAGACAGGGCCTGAGTTGAGGCAATTTGTTTCTATCCCCTTGAATCTCAGGTTGGTTGTCTGAAACTCTGTGGGCTTAACTTCCGCGTGTTCTTTGTTTCTATTGATCAGGGGCATCCTGGGCTGCCTGGACTGGATGGAATCCCTGTAAGTCATGCTTCTTGTGTTGACCTCTCAATGTTTTTCAAGATGTCAATGATATCTTTTCACTCTTCATGGTAGAATTCAAAGATCTTCATAGACTTCCTCAAAGAAAATCCAAAGTATTGCGATAAACAAATCATACTAAACACATTTTTTCCAGATAGAAAGTCCTAAGAAGGTGAAATGCCCAACTCAAGTTTTAAGATAGGCAGTCTTCAGACTTTAGGTCAGATCTATGTCTGATGCCCTCCTCCCCGTGCCCTTATGGATATGCCTGATGGATATCTGAAACCATAGATAATACTAAGCCATATATGAACCGTTCTCTTCCTATGTATATGGACTTACAATAGAGTTAAATTATAAGTTAAGCACAGGAAGATATTAGCAACAATTACTAATAAACTATAACATACTATAATTAGACAAAGTAATAAAAGTTATGAATTCCTTGTCAAAATAACTTAGTGTGTTGTGTTCAGCATTTCTCTTGTGAAGATGTAAAACAATGTAAAGCCTCTGTGGTGTTATAAAGTGAGGGAAATAAAATAGGCTAAGAGACATAACATTAGGTGACTAGGTAAAGGTGACTTGAAGATAAACACTTCTGTATTTTTTCTGTTCACTGTTCTTGAACTGAGGTTGACAGGGTAGCTACAAATATGGAAAGAAAAACAAAGGATGAGGAGATCCACTCTCTTCTCTTGCATGTATCAGGAAGGTACCATGTCTTTCATTTAACAATGATGTACTAAGTGTTTTCTCTGTGTGTTCAGAGTTATATGCACACTTCTTTTAATGGTATCCCATACAGAAATTTCCTTTAGGGCTTTGTAGTACATTAAAGTCTACAAGTTGTACTAATAAGAGATTTTAATTTCCTTGCAATTCCATATTTCCATTGCTTTCCTTTGAAAAAGGTATAAGAACTGTCCCTGGTTTCTTGTATTTGTTTTTTCTTATTTTCCTTTGTCTTGGTAGTTTTCAATACATATGGAGTATCCAGTATGAGCCAAGTGCTATGAATAATCCCACAAACAATGTAGACATTGTATCTCCCACAAAGGATGTGAAAATGTAAGGGTAGGAATGTCTCAGAAGAATTCTAGAATCCCTTAAGGAAGAATACAGTGTATCTAAAATTCTGGTAGGAGATATATAGCTATGAAAGATAATGTAGCTTCTAAGAAGCATGGGTAGAGCTTAGATGTGCTGGCTGTGGCTGGATGCTTATACAAGAAATGTGAAGTATGAGAGCCCACACAGAAAACAAAGATGACTAAGGACCAATGTATAGAGTCCCCCAAAGCTAAACAAAATTGGCCTTAAAAGTGTGCTTATTAAATTTGTATAACATTCACTCTGTTTGCTTCACAATTTCTCTTAGGGATTCAGCCTCCTGCCCACAGACATATAGTGCTTGCCCGTCAATACAGCCATGATACGATAAGTACTTAGCTTTAAGGACAGGATGTCTGTTAGCTAAACAACATATTTATGATCAATAAGGAGACCACAACTTGTTCCTGGTTGTCAATCCAAAATTCTATTAAGTCACAGAACATTAGCATCCCTCCTACCTATTCACAGTCAGTCTGTCCCTATCTCACACTGAAAGCAAACACCATTGTGATTAATCTTCTGTTTAAAGTAGTAGTTCATAGCATCTTCATTTCTAGAGAACCTTCCAATTCCCCTTTCTCTTCCTGTTGTCTAAACCTTTAGACTTTCCCTCCATTTCTTGGGCACATAACACCTATGTCCTGCTATCCCACTGGAATATAGCCTTACATTCCCCCCAGATTAGTTTATATTGTTCTATAAATTAGCTTTCTCCTAACTTCAGCCTTACTTTTAAGCATTGTTACTCAATTCTACACATTTTCTAATTTTCATGTGATTTTTTATTTTCCCTTCAACCCATGGAATATTTAGAAGTGTTGTTTTCTCATCCCCAGTATCTGAGTGCTTTCAAGCTACCTTTCCATTATCAATTTCTAGTTTGAGTCTATAAAAACTAAGAGGATGCACTCTTATCTTTCATCTCATTTACTGGAGTTTGGTTTATGACCAAAACTTACAGAGAACACATATCCAGTAGTTGGTGGTATGATGATTTAAGCAATATCTCTTAGGTTAAGGTAGTTGATGGTGTTTCAATAGCCAGTGATCTGGGGTTTGGTTGGTTGGTTGGTTGGTTGGTTGGTTTTGGATTTTGGTTTTTAGTTTTGGTTTTGTTTTGTTTTTGCTGTTGTTGATTGTTTTGTTTTAAGTTCTACCCATTACTGAAGGAAAGATACTGGACTTTTTTTCAAACTATGACATGTTTTATTTATTTTGCCTACAGTTCTACTTTTTTTCTTTTGCTTTATGTATGTTGAATCTCTACTGTTAGGTGTAGATATATGTTATACTATGATGTCTTCTATGATTGACCCATTTATCATTATGAAATGTCTCCTGTCTATATCTAGTTAATATCTTGAAGTCTGGTTTATCTAATACTAAATAACTAGGGTTTTTTCCTTTAAATTTTTTTAATAGTAAACGTTCAAATGCAGAGCCAAGTATAATGAATTTTATAATAATCACTCATAACTTTAATATTTTACTAAAATCTCTTTATCTCTCTCCTTTCTATCACTGTCTACACTGATTTTAATGAATTTCAAAATACATTTCAGAATTATTCCTTAATATAATACCATGCTTATTATTAAACATCAATATTTCATTTGATTTTCTTTTGTTTATAAAATACTAAATGTATATTTAGTACATTTACAATATACTAAATCCACAAATCCTAAATGTGTATTTTTTGAATTTTGACAGATGCATATTACTAGGTAATCTAAAATTCTATTAAGCCACAGAACATTAACATTACCCCAGAAAAGAGGATCCTGACTCTTTGAAACCAATCCCTGTCCCTACATCACCTTAAAGGCAAATTCCATTGTAATTACTCTTCAGTATAGATCAGCTTTCACTTGCCCTAAGGAGTTATATATAGAGAATATCATATACAGTCTTTTGGGTCTAACTTCTCTTGCCACAGTGCTTTTCAGATTCATCTGTATCATTCTATTTATGAGTAAACTTGCTGCTTTTCACTGTTGTATGTCATAGTTCATTTAGCAATCCCCGATCAGTGACTACTTGGAAGAGTTCTAACATTTTCTATTATGAATGAAAATGCTGTAACAACACTTATCCAATTCTTGTGGGTATTTTTTTTTTTCATTTTGAGAAGCTGTCTTGCCTTTTGACCTTAATAAAAAAAAATTCTGTCTCCAGGGTCCATCAGGATCCCCTGGATCTCCTGGAGATGCAGGACCCATAGGACCACCAGGCTTACAAGTAAGACCAACTTAAAACTAGTGCATGGTTGCACTTTCTTTTCCAGGCCATGGATTAGATGCAAGCCTATGTAATTTAGGTTCTCTTACAGACGGGCAAAAAACATTTCTTGAAGATTATACCGAAACATGCTCATTCTTTTTATACCTTCCTCCCTCCCTCCTCTCTCTTTTAGAGACAGAGTCTCACTGTATAGCCTTGGCTGTCTTGGCACTCACTTTAAAATGTTTCGAGACCAGGCTGTCCTTGAAATTACAGAGATTCACCTGCTTCCACCTCCTGAGTGCTGGGATTAAAGGCTTGAAACATGCTCTCGCTAAGAGCTATTTGTTGTCCTTGTTTCTTTGTTTTTTATTTCCCTAACCATCTACTCTGTGCCCCTAAAGTTTACTGGTATGGCTCAACATGAGGTATGGCCAAGAGAAGACAGGTACTTGACACATCTATTGATTCCTTCTGTTCCCTCATTGGGTCAGGCATTGCTAATTAATTAATTAATCATACCAACCACTATCATCACCCTTCTAAGGATACTTCCAAATTTTTCTAAACCCTGCATTTGGACAACTGTTCCTACTTGTTTTTATGATGCTAAAACTATGTGTCACTGGTAAAGGAAGAACATAGCTAGCCATCTCTGGTTCTGGGAAGGCCCTGTCCCCAGATCATTTTCTCCAATAGCTAAATCCTGCTACTTACTACTGTGTCGGAACTTCACCAAGTCAACTTGAAACATCCCTAGTATGCTATAAGGAATAATACATGATATTTTTACTGTAGTCACATGAGTGTGAATACCAGACTAATTTGGAAGATGTCAAAGGAGAATAAAAGAAACAATGAGAGGGACTGGAAAGATGGCCCAAGGGTTAAGACCACATACTGCTCTTGCAGAGGACCCAAGTTTCATTCATGCACCCACATGGGGTAGCTGACAAAAAAAAAAACCCACCAAATGCCTAAACTCTAGGAGTTCCATGGCATCCAATCACGATCTGCTAGCCTTGGTGGGCAGACACTGCATTCGTGTGCACAAATCCACACTCAGGTACACACATGTACACATAATTAAAAATAAAAATCTTTTCAAAAGAAACCTTGAGAGATGGAGCCAAAAGTCCAGTATAATCTGCATCACTGCATTGAGCAGGGAGCCAGCATATCTCTGTTCTCTGTCATCCACCATGGCCATGATTTTTTGTTTGGTTGGTTGGTTGGTTGGATTTTTGTCTATAATTAAGAAATGCTCATTCATTCCTTTCCATTTTGTTAATCTAGGGTCCCCCAGGACCCCCTGGACTTCCTGGTCCTGATGTAAGTATGCTTTGGGAGCATGTATGTCTTGCCATTAAGTTCTCTGTTTTTATTTCCATAAAGATACTGGTTTACATCTATTTTCTAGTTAAAAAATAAAACTAACATATTCCAATTTAAGTTGTTGGAGCTTATTAGTAATTGATTTTCTTTTTCTTCCCTGTACCCTTGTGCCCCAGGGAAATATGGGGTTAGGTTTCCAAGGAGAAAAAGGAGTCAAGGTAAATAGATTCTGAGAACACAATCTGCATCCCACATGCTCCAATGAATGTCGTAGTTGCACATATATGCACACTTGTGTAAATCGATTTGTTTTCTTCCTTAGAATATGACCTGTCCCATCTCACATAGGTCTTCTATGGGATCCATTGAGAACTACAAGTGCACATGCCATACACATGGGCTTTTGGAGTTTTTCTTTCAATATTTTTCGTTTCCCTGCTTCCTATGTCTACGTCTACATTGCCTCTCTTAAAACGTATTCTTTTCTTTTCTTCCACCTTAAGTAATTCTCTGCCAGTTTTCACATGTATTGCCTACTCTCTTTTCTCTTCCTGTCTTCTCTTTAACCTTCTTCGCCCTCACATATTTTACTACCTTGTTTCTGTCTCTTTTCTTAATTTCTCTCTCTCTCTCTCTCTCTCTCTCTCTCTCTCTCTCTCTCTCTCTCTCTCTCTCTCCTTGTCTGTTTGTATCTGACATGTGAGGGAAGGTGCCCACAGGACAAAAAAGAGGGTGTCAGATCCCTGGGAGTTGGGACATGTCTAACCTTTTGACATTGTGAGAAGATTTAACTAAAGATCTCAGGGGTAGCAGATCTCATAACATTTTAAGCAAGCTTACAATTTTGTGTTAGGACACATCCATAGCTACCTTTGGCGGCACACAGCCATATGCACCCTATGGAATGAATACAGGTTACATAAACACAATAGAGTCTTATCACTGGTGGCAGGAGGCAGCCATTCCTTTTGCCCAAATCTCATACGCTCTTTCATTACCCCTTTGTATACGATCATGCAACTGTGAATCTGTTTTGTTTTTGTTTTTCCTCATCCACTTGCCTTTTTCCTTCATAGTGAGACTGCACAGCTCACTCTTGGGCTTAACATTCTTCTTAATTCCTTATCAATGAAACTTTGGGTTCTTTTCCTTGGCACAAGGGTAAAGTGGACAGTTTATTTGTAGATTGCATCCAGAAGACAAGCTGACCTTTTGTAAATATTATCTGTATGGTTATCATTTGTTCAATTGTCTCTTTGATTCTACAGGGGGATGTTGGCCTCCCTGGCCCTGCAGGACCACCTCCATCTTCTGGAGAACTAGAATTCATGGGATTTCCCAAAGGGAAGAAAGGTGCCAAGGTAGTAAATGTTTATTATAGGAAAAAAATCAACAGACCATTTCCTGCTAATACTCGAATTCAATCTAATACTCAGACTAGCCTGAGCCAATTCCAAAAGAGGAGGAATGGGTTTTTCTTTGGCATGGAAGGCAAAGCTGTATTTGTTTTGTCCTTTGTGGAAAGAATTCTGGAAATCCCGAGTTGTTTTTTGTTTGTTTGTTTGTTTGTTTTCTCTGGTATGTAGATAGATATTAGTGTACCTGTATTGGACTATTCATGTAAGAATTTTTGTTTTACCTCAGACTTGAGTATTCAATTTTTAATCTGCCAAGTAACCTGAAACAGGGATTACATGCTTGAATTTTTTCCTACAAATGCCAAACTTCTCAGTATTTAAATTTTCTACTAAATACATTAAGTATAAATGTTCCCTTTTGAGTTCTCATTTTGAAGAAGTTGTTTGCCATCAAAGCTTGAGTCTAAGGCCCGGGGTATAAGTCAGTGGTAGAGAGCTTGCACAAAGCCATGGTTGTATTGCAACACTGTAGGAAAATAGTTGACTTTAAATACCAGGAATATTGTTAACAAGTAGCTGTAGATGATCTAATTTGCCTTACCTGAACCACCAAGGCTTAAGGTTATATTTCATAATCTGTCCATTAGGATAAAACTGTGCCCATGTTTGTGTTTCAGTGGTTCTATTCTGATGAAGTGCCCAGATATCTTTCAGGGACCTGTATTCCCTTCCTTCCTGGGGTTCCTTTAAATTTGGTGATTCTATTTCCATGGTGAAAGGACCCAGATGGAAACCTATCAAGTCTCACTTCTTTAATTTTGTCTTTCTGGACAACTCCAGTTCCCTCTAGCTTTATATTGGGTAAATTCTTGATTTGGGACCAATCTTAGAGTATGTAGGGAGCTTTTCTATGGTCTGTGTAAGATAAATTAGGACTTCAAGGAGAGGAACATTAGAATATTATGTGTCTCTTTCCAAATTTTGATTCTTAATATTTGCTTGACGCCATTCTCTTTTTGTAGCCTATATATTAAAAGCAGCTTCTTCCACCAGAAATGCAAGAGCTAACCATCCTTCTATCTCCCGATTCACAGAGTGTTTGAGATTATGTATTAGTCATTGAGTTTCCTTAGGTCAAAGAGCTCTCTAAACTGAGGCATCCCAGCAAGATATAGTTCTATACCACTGTCCCATAGTGTGATAATCACACTTCCGGGCTCCCTACTGAGCGGTTCAAGTACTTTGTATGAGCATCTATCCTTCATGTTCATTGCTTTGGGTCGCTACACATTAGCCTTTGGTTAATTTTTCAGGGTGAACCAGGGCCTCCAGGTTTCCCAGGCATGAGTGGCCCTCCAGGTGTTCCGGTAAGTCTTCTTACTTTGTAAATACATATTCAGGGTCTGGTTAAATAAACAGCACAGTATGGCTAACAGGAAGATCTCCTCCCATGGTTATTGCTGTGAATGTTACCATCTTTACAAAAGGCCTTGAAAGAAATATTCTTGTTTCCTGACCTCATGGAACATTTAGCACATCTCTCCATGAAGCTATTTTAGATAACATCAGCTCAAATTTTAGTTACAACAGACCTAGGCTTGATTTCTGACTCTTTATTTTCCTAGCCTACAAAAAGAGGACAGCAAGGGGCTATACCTGAAGATTAAATGAGATTACCCACACTAGAGAAAACTTTGTACATAGCTGACACTTATCAAATGTTCAGTAAACAATATCTTTTCTGAGTAATCCTATCTTTACTTTCTTATCTGCCTTTCTAGCTTAGATGCTTACACTCAGCAGATGTTTTCAGAAGGTTTCTATGTGCCAGGTTTTCTACTGAACTCAGAGGCTATAAGAGCAACTACATAAAAGTTCCTCTCTGTCCTTGAGATTACATTCTAATGGAAAACTGATAAAGAATGTAGAAGAAGTGGATCAGTAGCAAATTCAGGGGCTCATGACGTGGCTCCTTGGTACACTGTTTGCCTTGCATGCCCAAGGCCCTGGGTTCTATCCCCACTGGCACAAAGAAAACTAAGCAAAAAAAAAAAAAAAAAAGTCCATACAATGGTGATCTATAAAAGACGGAAGAGGGATGCAGTGATGGAGTCCAGATAAGAAAACACTCAGGAGAGAGCGGTCAACAAGATCCTCTTTGAAGGAAGTCCTATATAAGCTAGAACTGTATGATATGAAGTCATGTGAATATTATAAAAATACTCTAAAAATGTCATGTGAATATTATAAAAAGTGTTTGTAGGCTGAGGGTACCATAAATACCAACCCCTGAGATTCAGTTACTCAGCACTTCAGAGGCACAGCAAGGTGAGTGGTCAGAGCCCAGTATGGCAGCACATAACTACAGTCCCATCAATTAGGAGGCTGAGGCAGAAGGATCACCATGAGTTCTCAGAAACCAACTGCTACACTGCAAGGCCCTATCTCAAAAATCAAAATAAAAGAGCCAAGTAGAAAGGACAGGACAAACTGAGAGATGCCCAAAAGCAAGCAGCGACTTTGGACTCAGGTCATAGCCAGCTTCAGAAGTCATTTGTGGCTTTTATTTGGAGTGTCATGAGAAGCTGTGTGTGTGTGTGTGTGTGTGTGTGTGTGTGTGAACACGCATGCATGCACACACCTTTATGTATACATGCACATTCATGCATGTACACATATGTGTGGAAGCCCAAATATGACATTAGATATCTTCCTAGATTGCTCTTTACTTTGTTTATTGAGGCAGGGTCTCTTGCAGAACCATGGCTGTCCTAGGGATCCCTTCTTTGTCTTCTGAATGCTGGAATTACAAGGTGTTACCATGCCTTCCCATCTGTTAAGTGGATTCTGGGAATCTACACTCTGCTCTTCACACTTGCATGGCAAGCATTTTATCCCATCTCCTCATCCCTGGGTTGTGCTAGAAAGATCATTCTGGCTGTGTAAGGGAGAGATTAGAGGATCTGGAGCAGTAAGCACACATTATTATAGCAGTCTAGACAAAAGATGGTGCTAATAGCTCAGGCCATGGTGATAGCAATGGAAACGGAGGCAAGAGGGAAAGATAAGCATTTTCTTGTGGGACATTTGAAACACATACAAAGACAATGGCTTCATGATCTGTTGAGGTACTTATTACCTTGCCTCCATAATTAGCAGCAGCACTTGCTGCATCCGAAGCATATTTCGTCATAAATACTTCTGTATTTCTCAAAAATAAGGACTTCTTAAAAACTTGACAATTCGTTATTTTGTTAACTAAGCAGGCAGAGATCTACGATCATAAATATAGTTTTCAGGTGCTTTGTTGGCGTGAGAATCCAAACAAGGCCACAGCATTACATCTGGTCATCTCTTACACCACAAAATGTGTTTGGAAGAAGCTGATAAAATTTTCATGGATTTGGGTTAGAGACTGGAAGAAAGTGGAAGAATCCAGGATTATAAGGCCTGTCCCCACTTGCCTGCACAGAGGGAATAACTGTGGACTCTAGTCCTTCCTGGTAGTACTTTGAAATACTTGGTGTCTCACCGAGTGGTCAGGAAGCACAGCCAGAGGAGCCAGTGGTACAGATTGTTTCCAGCAGGGTTCCTGTTACCCGACAGAAACAAAGAGGCACAGAGAATCATTTGTTCTACGCCTCTGATTTTAATCAGTTTTGCAGCTAGAATCGGAAAGGAAATGAGCCACGGTGTTAGAGGTAGAACACCCTTACCTTTGACTCCACTCCAGCTCTGGAACTTTGGAAAACTGCTGAAATACTTTCTGTATATGTGCAATATGGCAATGGTTATAGCCAGTCTTCTTTCTGAGGCCCAAATTGCACTGTGTTGAAGTTGGGTTTTTTGTTTGTTTGGTTGTTGTTTTTTTTTTTTTTACAAAGCTTTGTCTTGTAATGACACAATCTGTAGCTATATATGGCTACCAAGCTCTTGAAAGGTGGCTCATCCAAAATGAGATGATTTGTACTGTAAGCAATTACACCCTGGATCTCAAAAACACCAGTGTGGAAAGAGTAATTTGAGACAATTCCTATTTATTGTGGATTTGAGTAACTATTAAAATTTTTACTTCATTTTAAAAATATTTGTATTAGATGGCATTTTGCAAGAAGGTTTGGGAATAAGGATTACACCCTTCTCTGTGGAGCATTTTGTATAGACTCAAGTCACTTGGCATCATCCCTGTGAGGTGAGTGAATGAGTCCAGGCTGGTCCGTCTTGTTCTGTAGAGGACACCATGCCCAAAGTAGGTGAGGAGCATTCTCTAGAGACACATAGCTACTTACTCAGAGAGCTGAGACTGCCATTCAGTGTTGAATTTTGTTGTTTCTGTTTCTTAGTTGTTTTTTTTCCTTTTTTCAGAATGAATAAGTGTTATTTAATCATTTTTAGCCAATTCTTTTATTCCTTTTATTGAAATGGGTTTTTTCTCATATGATACAGCCTGATTACAGTTTCTCTTCCCTCTACTCCTCCCAGTTCCTCCCCACCTTCATTCCCATCCATTTCTATTCCCTGTTTGTCTCCCGTTAGAAAACAAACAGGCTTCTAAGAGATAATAATAAAATGAAAAAGAACATATTGGAATTGTACAAAACAAACAGAAAAAAAAAGAGCTCATGACAAGTCACAAGAGATATCACTCATTCACAAACTTAAGAATCCCATAAATATAAACCCGCTAAACTAGAAACCATAATATACACACAGAGGACTTGGTGCAGAAGTACAAGCCCTATTTCAACTCAGTATTGTTGAATGCTGGCAGTTTAGAATGTGTTTTCTCATACCATACTGCCCTCTGCAGTCCAGTTTACAATAGTCATCCAGAGGAGGTGTTTTGGCTCTAAATCGCCAAGATTTAATGATCTCTGCTGCTCTGGGATTTGGGATTCACTGACTCATGCTCACTCCCTCTCTCCCTCCCCCTTTCTGTACTTAGACCTGGGAGGATTTCCTCCACCACAGTATGGACGCATTCCATTTATGCCTGTAAACGAGACTGTCTGACGACAATACATGGTGGTAAATCACAGTACTGTTCCCAGCTCAGTATTTTCAGTGTTTCACAGTTCTAGTTGAAAAACAGAAACCTTAGCTGGAAAAAAATAGGATCAAAGCTGGGAAATGCCTCGTTTTACATATCACACCATATTGCATAGAACAGAAATCAAGGATGCGGTTCTCAGCTCACCGATACATGGATTCAGCGGGTGACAGTAGCTAAATCATAAACTGCCTTCGCTTTTATTCTATCTACTTGCTTAATGTGGATACTCATGAATACCTTAACATGCCTGTCAGGAAAATTACCAGAGGAAAGCTGATAGCATATGTGAACAGTCAAGAGGTTTTCAAACCTAAAGCCCTCATCACGCCAGCTTTCAATAACCAATGCTTACTGAAAAACAAGGCCCCGTGGAGGACAGAAATCTCTAGGGAATCCAAAGTATTATCCTTTCTTCCCACTGTAGCCAGAATCTTTGCAAAAGATAAAATGCCCAATCTGACAGATGTATGCCTTGCATTTTTTTCTCTTACACCCTCAGAGGTTAAGAAAGAAAAAAAAGTCCCCAATTTTCTGACTTTGTCCCAGCTTCCCTCACTTCACCTTGGTTGTCCCCAGCAGCATGTTCACACTTGTAGGCCACAGGTCCTTCCATGGAGGTTGTCAGAATTATATACACACGTGCCCTTTATTTAAGGACTGTAGACACATAGGAGAAGCTAGAAATGGCAATGTTCAGGGAGAGAGCAGAGATGAAACTGGCAAATTCTGAGGGTTAAGTAGTCAGTAGATCTGAGGGAACTCCTGAGTAGGTGGAGCTCTCTGACTGAATCTCCTCAGAAACAAAAGGAGCTGTGGGGTTGGGGCTGGGGGTGTGGGTCGGGGGCTGGAAAGCTAAGCTAGTGCACTAAGAAGTCTTCTAGGCTGTGGAAGAGTAGGAAGGTGGGTGCAGCCGTGACAGGCCTGTTTGAGTCAAAGCCAACTGTAAAGGGTCAGGTCTCAGGATATCCATCTGGAACAGCTAGTTCAGCAGGGTCTCTAACCAGTGCCTCCCTGTGCTGGGAGACAAGCTGAGACCACGGCCCAGGAGCTTGCGGAGCCATTTATCTTTTATTGGCTCTAATATAGAGAGAAAGTGGAGGGGAAGACAAGAAAGAAAAGATAAGAAAAGAAAAGGAGAGGGGGAGGGAGATTTCATTTTTCCATTTTTCACATTTCTTTTTCTTCATACTTTTCACAAACTCTGGACCTCAAAAAGGTGGAAAAAAAAATACAGGTTCTCTCACTTTTTGAAGTGTAAAACATCCCTTCTATTTATCCTCCTGGGAAAGACAGATAGGGCATGTTACAATTCCTAAGTATGTTGTTGTTGGCGGTGGTGGTGGTGGTGGTGGTGGTGGTGTTTACCATTTGCTGTGGTTTTAGTCTTTGACACTATTGCAGTTAATTCAGCAAGTATTTACTGAACCACTTTGCACATGTGCAGTCGGCAATAACATGCTTCAGAGGGAGACTGGAAAGACCATGGAGGAGGTTTTCTAGTTACAAGACTTTCTTACATTTGGTCTTGGTGACTAAAGAGTTTGCGGCAACACTAGAAGAACATTTTGGACAGATCAGGGAAGGTTACTTTAATTATTCAACCTTAGAGGCCACTAGACATGTTCCACTAGGTGGCAGCACACCTTGCTTTCCAATTTGATTGTTTGGTTTGGGGGAAATTCTTGTTGTTTTGTTTTGTTTTTCAAGTTTTTAGGTTTTTAGGCTTTTTAAGACAAGGTTTCTTTGTGTAGCCTTGGCCATCCTGGAACTAGTTCTGTAGGCCAGGCTGGCCTCCAACTCACATCTACCTGAGTCAGCCTCTTGAGTGTTGGGATTAAAGTCAAGTGCCACCATACTTAGCTTGGTTTCTGATTTGAAAAAAGGGGGTGGAAGAGGCTAAGATTTCAAAGAAGTTGCATTTTTAAATTATATTTTTACTTAACATTTGAGAATTTCATAGACTATATTTTGGTCACATTCATTTCCTTCCCCCAACTCCTCCCAACTGTGTTCCCAACTTCTACTAACCCAACTTCATATTCTCTCTCTTTCAAAAAAGGTGGAGCTGCGGAGTCCAGACTGTGTTGGGTGACCACAGTTCTTTTAAATTGGACACTGCATGAGGGCTGTCTTAGTTAGGGCTTTACTGCTGTGAACAGACACCATGACCAAGATAACTCCTATAAAGGACATTTAATTGGTGATAGCTTACATATTCAGAGGTTCAGTCTGTTATCATCAAGGCAAGAGCATGGCAGCATCCAGGCAGGCATGGTGCAGGCGGAGCTGAGAATTTTACATCTCCATCTGAAGGCTGCTAGCAGAATACTGACTTCCAGGCATCTAGGATGAGGGCCTTATAGCCCACACCCACAGTGATACACCTACTCCAGCAGGGCCACACCTACTCTAACAAAGCCACACTTCCCAATAGTGCAGCTCCCTGGGCCAAGCATATACAAACATCACAAGGGCTGAACTCTGTCAAGGCAGAGAAGGAAAAAGAGAAGCAGTAACCAAAGCCCTATTTGAAGCATACTCCTCAAAGATACTCTCCCCTCAATGAAAAAGCAATAGAAGACCCACAATTGATTTTTTTTTTAACTCTTGAGTCTACAAGAAGACACAGGAATATTCATCCAGGTTGCAGTTCTTGTGGTAATACACAGATTATTTAAAAAGTAGAAAAAGGTACAGATGGGATCAAGACAGTGTCCTCATACCAACTGAGTCAGGTGACACCAAGGAAACAATGAGAGATATGCCACATCAACAGTTAGCATCTTTTGACAAGCTTATATTTGAGAAAGTTTTATTTCCTCCACTTTTACAATGAGAATAAATGCTGCTTGCTAAAGTCTATGCTCCAATATGTATAATTTTAAACAGCTTACAAATGACTTAAGTTTCCTATGAAAAACTATTCACTTTGGTAATGACTATATCTATAACGTGGGGGCCTAGATGTCGGGAGCTCTGGACCCAGACTTGACAAGGTTCTCTCTCAGACTGCTTCTTAAATTTTCTGCTTGTCTCTAGGAAGCCCACAAATCAAATCCATGGCTGTAAGTCCTCAGTTCTTGTAGGCAATGCAAAAGAAACTAATTACCACCTAAGAAACCCCTTTGGTGTACCCTTTAGGATGTGACAAGGTACTTAACAGTACCAGTAAGGAGCTCTCAATTGGACTACATCTTTCCCATAGAAAAGGATGCTGCAGTTCTTGTATGTAAATGTCTTCCTTCTAGTAGAGATTCCCAAACATTTATATAATCTTCCATTGTTTTGTTAGAGTCAAGTTCCTAGATGGCAGACTGCAGCTACTTCTCATAGGGCTCTGGATTCATAGAAGACACAGCTTTCTCATTGATTCTTATCCTTCCTTGAAGTTACTTTCCTGGTCTGTAAAATCAATGTGAGGGTTTAGGTACTTTAATATCCCTGTGCTGTTAGTTTATGATACTACAAGGGCATGCAAGAATGTTTTAGAGGAAAGGGCATTACTTCTAAAGACATATGGTAACACCCAATGAATAGTCAAAAAAACATAGAGCATTCCCTAAGGAATCAGTAGAGCTATTTTGAAATTGCCTCCTTCCTTTGAATGGAGCCAGGCAACCAATGAGGAAATGATTGACTGATTGGGTTATTGATTGGTTGATTGACTAATTGATTCATTCATTGGTTGGTTGATTGAGATATAGTCTCACTAAGTGGCTTTGGTTGACCTGACATTCACTATGTAGCCCAAGCTGGCCTCAGATTCTTCTTCTGCCATCTCATAATCTTTCTGCCTTTGCCTCCAAAGAGCTGGAATTACAGGTATGTGCCACCACACCATTCTGATGAGAAAATGAGTGTTATAATTTGTGGCTTCTCTTTTCCTTCAGGAATTTGGATCTATTGGAGAAAAAGGAGAAAAGGGGATCCTCGGTTTGCCAGGACCTAGGGTATGAACCTGGAGTGTCATTTGCCTGTGTTTATTAAGTCCCCTAATCTATTTTCTTTTCTTTTTTTTCTTTTTCTTTTTTTTTTTTTTGAAAGAGATGTAGCTCTTTCCTGTCTTCATATTATTTCTTGTTTGGTTTTTTACTTATGTAACTCGATGGATAGCTAAGCTTCTTTTATTTCTCTTCTCAACTTTCTGGCAGACTTGCCTCTCCACTTAACCCCATTCTCTTAACTTAATGGCTTCTTTGACTAGGGAATGATGTAACCACTACACCTAAGTGGCTACATAGTCTACTTGCACTTCTGACATTCATATATAATTTTCTTCTGAGCTAAATAATGGAGCATATGTTTTCTTGCTTTTATTCTATTATGCTCTAAGGGAATACAGGCAAGAAGTAGAACAGGAATAGAAGAGAGCAAAGTGTAATCTTTATAGGACTTAAAAAAGTCTGGAAACAGCTAGAACATAGTGAATAATGTTTGGAGTCAGCATTTTCTAAAATTATCTTATTTTGAATGGAGACATAATTATCTTTCCTTCTGATTTTTTAGCTTTCAGGAACTAATACCTTGGGTTATAAGAAATTGGCCAACTTTTATTTTACATTAGCATGTTTTAGAAAATTGTGCTTTTAATTTGCCCATGAGGATATTAAGTCTCTGAGCATTTAGCAATATCTCATTGCTCTGCCATTTCTTTATCTGCTATCCTTTATCCTTTGTCTTGAAAAACTCATAACCACCAACAAAGAATAAGTTTGTGGTAGCAGACAAGAGGTCGTCCAATACTCTATTCAGAATCCTCTGACGTGGAACCAATGCAACTAAGTATAATACTATCCAACCCTTCTACTAAGGGCTTTCTAATGTTTCTATTTACTTAGCTCTTTGAAAATGTCCCATGAAGCTATTCCTCCTAGTGGATTTAATGCTTAGAAAGAAGTCATTAAACCAAGTCAAGGACAATTTTCATACCTGGGTTTAGCACTATGCATAACTTTGTTATGTGAGTCTAGCAGATTTTTTCCCTAGTGTGAGCTATTCATCTTTCTAAAGTACAGTTCTTCGCTTTACAGGGTCCCATGGGTTCAGAAGGACTACAAGGGCATCCAGGGAGACAGGTATTTTGAGTAATATCCATAAAGCCTTGGTATACAAAATCCTAATCAAAAGATCATCTTGCTTTCTTTAACATGGCCAAAAGGAAATATTGCTTATAATGCAAATTGTCCACTCTCTTTAATAACATAATTTTATAATATTAGGGATTCTCCTTTTGTTGCTGTTTTTGTTGTTTACACCCAAAAGGTTGGATGACCACTGTTACATTACATTTTGTGTTTTTCCTTGCCATGGTGCAGTAATGTATGGTGGCATGTTAGCAAGGGTCAGCAAGGGTTAGCATGGGTTAGCAAGGCTAGCCTGCTTGTCCCCACACTCTTGTGACTCTTACGCACTTTAATATGCAAGTTGACTACCAGATGCCATATTGTCATCTAGAGAAATTTACAAAGCTGTACACACTCTGAATGACTGCAAAATCCTTGTTCAATTTGTCCTGACCTAATCTACTGGCCAGCTCACTTTATGTACTTTACCTGGACTTAGTGATAACTGTGTTTCAATCACAGGGAAAGAAGGGGACTTCAGGTTTTCCTGGGATTAACGGGTTCCCAGGACTTAAGGTAATATCATTGGGAAGTACTACTCCCAGATTTGAGGAGTGAAAACATGAGCTATTCCTATAAACTCCTACTTATGAAAAAGAGTATTTTTAATATTTTGATGTTTTAGATGTCATATTATTTTCTTAAGAATGCATGTCCCCCAGGCTGTACATAAAGCTGATAACAATTCCTCAAATGTTGCCAACATTAATGCATCCTCATAGTGCCTAACCTCACACGCACTCTGGGTATTTCTCGGAATAAGATTTTAGTCACTGAGTCTGTATTTGTGGAGATTAAGACTCTTTAGACTTCCTTTGCCATTATTCAAACAAAGGTAGTAGCCTTTAGAACCTTAGGCCTGCTGAGAATGGAAGAAAAAGATCAAAACTCATTTTTCTCCTTAGCTGTGTTATCTGTATTGTGATACGTTTCCCAGGTCTAGAAACAGACTGTCTTATAGTGGTGTTGCAAAACAAAACTGAGAGCCCTAGTCCTTGACAAATTTGCAGATCCAGCTATTTTGTGTCACCTCCCATCAAGGAGGAAAGGATTTTCTACTTTTCCTGGGGTTTTGCTTTGAAGGCACATAGGTGATGGAGTCAAGACATCTTTTGTGCTCAATCTATTTAATCTTTTCAGGGTGAAAAGGGTAGTGTTGGTGTGCGAGGTCCAGACAGTTTCACTGATGCAGATGGAGCTGTGATCTCAGGTGCTACTCTTTGTTGATTTGATTGGAGAAGAAAATAGAAAATGTTAAATTCTATATCTCCTGTAATTGTTGAAAAGATACCTTGTCAGCCACTGGATTACTAACAGTATCAAGGGCCACTCACAGGTCCTGAACTTACTGAATGAATGGAATTCCAATCTCTCAGACTGACAAGCTAAATCCAACGTGTGTGTCTGTGTCTGTGTCTGTGTGTGTGTGTGTGTGTGTGTGTGTGTGTGTGTGTGTGTGTTGATCCATCAAGACAAGTATTTGGGCTTTCCCAAGCCTGAATTTGGTTGGCAGAAGGTTCTCTTGATAATGCATAGAGAAGGATTGATATCCTCCTCAGCTAGGCTGCCTTAAGCCTAAGACTATAGAATATGCAGGGTCTCATGTAGATTATCCCAAGCATGCTGCTGAGAGACCTGAGCAGTATGATATGGAGAAAGTTTGTCCTCTTCTGCCCTTATGCTAGTCACTGGGTATGGTCCACTCTTCCTTTTTGTTTCTGCCAAAGATCTAAATGTTCAATGTTGATAGCAGCTTTCTGAGTTCTACTCCCAGGAAACCTCTGGCAATACGGTAAAAAGCGTTGTTAACCATCTTACCCTCAACAGTAGACATTTAAGGCAACAGCAGTAGAAGAACCTTTCTAGGACTTTCTTGGTCTTGTCATAGAAGTAAGGCTCTAGCAAGACCAGGTAGTAAGTATTAATAGAAACTTGCTACGATGGTACATGCTTGTGATTCCAGACCTTGGAAGTCTGAAACAGGAGGAAAGTAAATTCAAGGACAGCCTGGATTATATGAGATCCAGGTAAAAAGTAAAATAGTATCGGAGCCTTATCTCTAGTAGGCTTATTGTCAATTAAGACCATTAGCATGTAGGAGACCCGGGAATAACAACAAAGAGCCTGCCAGGCCTATGGCAGTTCCCTGTATCTCTTGTTGAGTGTTTTGCAGCAAGTGTGATCCACTGTGTTTATTTACACCTTTTTTTCACTGTAATGCTAGGTTATCCTGGAGACCCTGGTGTGCCAGGCCTCCCAGGCCTTAGAGGAGATGAAGGCATCCAAGGCCAGCGTGGCCCTTCTGGCACCCCTGGCCTCCCGTCGTTAACAGGTGAAACAGACTAGTCCACCCTCTGCATTGAACAGTCCTCTCCATACTCTTAATTCCTAGCATCTTCCTCTGTAACTCAGAATCCGATAACATGCCTGACCAAGGTTAAAAGGAGGATAGACTAGGCAGTAAATTCTCCCATAACTAGCTCAAAGCTAGTTAGTGTATGTGTAGAGAGGGCCTAGGTAAGCAGCTTTCCACTGAGATACATGAGTATCACTGATGGAAAGACAGTTCCAGACTGCCATTGAGACTGGAAGTAACTAGAGATCTGGGATGAGTGGTTGAAGCCCTCTCACTCTTCACTGGATGTGTCATTCAGTCTTATACTAGCCAAGAATTTTTAACAAATGAAAAGCTGGCCATGTCTGAATCCTCAAGGTGGCTACTAAAAGCCTTCATGGAGGGGAAAGGGGTGGCTAAAGGTGTAGCTCAGTTGAAGATAAGTCCATGGCATGTGCAATGCAATGGGCTCTATTCTCCGCATGAGATAGACGATAGAAATATGGATGATATACTAGATAGATAGATAGATAGATAGATAGATAGATAGATAGATAGATCAGGTCAGATAAATCTGTACCCAGACCCTCCTGTAGACTTAACTGCAGCACAAAATGCCCCCAGCATCCTATGGATGATACCCTTGAACCAAGCAATGCAGGAGCTGTATGCCATTCTATATGGCAGAGAAAGAGCATGCCAGAATCTAAAAGACAGAGCTGTCCCTTAAACCCTCAGATGTGGGTCTATTAACACCACTAGTTTCTAAATTCCTCGGAGAGGGGATATTTGTGTTTTTAAGGCAGCCATTCATAGGAGGCACAGTTGGACCCAGCTCTGAAGTAGAACAAATGAAACAGTGAGGGACTGGAAACCTAGCTTTCTCTCACATGTTAACCACAGTTTCCCTGACAGTTAGGCTAACTGTTCCCAGAAAACTTTCCTAACTCTCATGAAAGAGAAGAGCAAATGATTTCCCAAATTTATTCCTTCATGTTGTTTTGAATACACACTGCCCGTTGGAATGTACCCAAGCAGTGAGCATTTTGTGTGGGCTTATCCTTCCAGGTCTTCCAGGTGCCCTAGGGCCTCAGGGATTTCCAGGCCAGAAAGGAGACCAAGGAAACTCAGGACATACCACCTTTGGAGAAGCTGGCCTACCTGGCATAGTTGGTTTGCCAGGTTTACCAGGCCTGCCGGGCCCATCAGGCCCACCTGGTAAGTTATTCCTTCCTTTAAAAAATGAGACAGTATGGTCTAGAACCTCTATGATTTTGAGGGGGGCCCTCACAGGAGAAACACTTAAGCCAAGATAGCTAACAGCAATGGGGCTATTAATTAGAGGTTCAGTCCATTATCATCATGGGAGGAAGAATGACAGCATCCTTGCAGACATGGTGCTGGAGAAGGAGCCCAGAGTTCTACAACTTGATCCAACTGCAGCCATGAGAAGACTATCTAAAGGGCCGCTAGGAAGGAGGTTTTTTTTTTTTTGGACGGGGTGGAGCCTAAACATAGGATCTCAAAGTCACTTATACAGTGACACACTTCCTCCAACAAGGCCACACTTCCTAATATAGTGCCATTTCCCATGGGCCAAGCTTATTCAAACCATCAGAGGCTGCCCTACCCCATTTGTGTCAGCTCCACCGTTACTGACAGCAACAACACTGGAGTGTGCATTTGGTTATGAACTGAGCAAGCTAGCACCCTGATGATCGAACACTAGCTTCTGCATTCATCATCTTTCTGTCCTACCCAGCTCTTAGTGCCCATCCACCCTACTCCCCAAAGCATCCCCTGCCCCACTCTCTACCTCCCACCCCACTACATCCCCCCCAACCACCAGGACTTTGGCTTGCCGGATTCTAAGGAAGCAGAACTGGATTTTCTGAGTTTGCTGTACTCAGCAGAGTTCCAAGTTAGGTGGGCTGAGAATATGAGGAAGGAAAAGCCATGCCTAGATCCTCAAGGTGTCTGCTAAAATCCTTCATGAGGATGTATAGCCCAATTTGATAGGGTTTTCTTGGCATGTACAAGGCAATGAGTTCTATTCCCAGAATGAGATAGATGAGAGAGAGAGAGAGAGAGAGAGAGAGAGAGAGAGAGAGAGAGAGAGAGAGA
>JADRCH010007585.1:2557961-2611697 GCA_019843965.1 Rhynchomys soricoides
AGAGAGAGAGAGAGAGAGAGAGAGAGAGAGAGAGAGAGAGAGAGAGATGAAATATGCATATCTGCACAACCTGGGATTCTGGATTGTGAGAGAAAGGCTAAAAGCATTCCCAGCCTCTTTCTTTTCAGTATAATCTTTTGACAACTACTGCTGGCACCTGCTTCCTCTTTTGCCCAGAGGAAGCTTTCTGGGATAGAGACTGACTGGCACTGCTGAGTTATTGAGTTACTTTGTTCATCTCTGAGTGCCCAGAATCTAGTGCAGTGTGTGGAACGTTAACAGTCATCTTTCTGCTAGTAGAGTGAATGGAGCCAAGTGAGAGTTCTGTTGGCTCTTCCCAGCAGACTTGGCAGAGATCTTAGGCTGGAATTTTTCCCTCCTACTCTACTCTGTGTGTTGAGCCTCAAGGACCCAAGCCTTCAATATTGAGGTGAGTCCTTAGGCTTACACAGCCTCTAACCTTTTGGGTTCTTTTAAACTCTGCAGGTAGCACATTTGAGACTGGACCCCTGCCTAGCATAGAGCCTGGGTTCCCTGGTCTTCAAGGAGAGCAAGGCCCAAAAGGACATCAAGGCCTCAAAGGAGTAAAAGGTCATTTTGTTTGTCTCCCCCCATCCCATCTCCCAATCCCTAGAGAGGCTTTAAAGGGATCAATCAAAACCCTGGGAACCTGAATGTAAGCTCTTGCAAGGTTAGGGTATAGGACTGTTGGAAGTGCTCTAATTAGGGCTCTCAGATTCGAAGCTGGAAATTGAGGTCACACAGGACAAAAAGAGGCTTATGGGTCACTTTTTCCACCCCAAAAGTCTACTGAAGCTATTGCTAGCATCTCAGGGTGCTTACCACCACCTCTAATCCCAGTCTGCAAGACTTTGGCTAATTACTGCTTCCCAACACCATTAACATGAGGACTCTGTATAGGTCAAGACCTGAGGCATAGAAAAAGCCACCTAGCTCCAAAAAAGTGAATAGGGTCCCAGCAAGCTGCCCTATAAACCAATATCACAAGTGGTTCATCCAGGGGCAGTGTCTAAGATCACCCTTGATAAATACAAATTGACTATGCCTATTCAAAATGTCTGGGATCAGAAATGCTTCAGAATCAGTAGTCTTTAGATTTTGAAATATTTACACAGACTTTGCCAGATCATCATTCCTAATATGACAAAACCCTTTCGTAGGATTTCAGAGCACTTATGCTCAGTCTTTACTAATCTGAAGGACAGACTATTCTCTCAGAGTTTCCAAGATCCTAGTTTTCTAAGAGAAAGAAGGGATCATAGGGAAATGCAGTCACTTCTCACTCTGGAGACCATGCTCATGGAATCTCTGTAGATTGTTATGTTGTGTACTTATGACTCCTTTGCATGTCTTCAAAAGTGCTTTGCTGAAACTGAGCTGGATGGCACACACTTGTAATCACTCCTGGTAGAAGCAGAAGGATCAGAAATTCAAGGTCATCCTCAGCTACATGAGTTTGAAGCCAACCTGCACACATGAGACCTGTGGGTTTTTTTTTAAATGCACCTCACTGAAACTCCTACCATCAGTCACATAAGTATATGTGTAGAATTAGATTCTAGACTTGCAGTTATTTAAGTGGCAAGAGGTGGTTCTCACCATGAGACTCACTGATAGCTGGACCTCATCTCAGACTAGTAAAAACAGACTCACCATCACAAATGCATTCTGATGGACAATGAGCTTAGTCTGAGTCTCTGAAAGCTGTTTGATTTCCACCCAAGGGAGGCTAACGAAGTCACTCTTTTTCCACAAGTTTATTTGATGTTTTCTGTTTTTCCTTCAGGAGACTCTGGTTTTTGTGCTTGTGAAGGTGGTGCCCCTAACATTGGACCACATGGGGAACCAGGCTTGCCTGGGATACAAGGTCCCATTGGTCTACAGGGTTTTAAAGGGACTAGAGGAGATCCAGGCTCAAGGGGTGAATTTGGCCCTGCAGGGATGCCAGTAAGTCTTACGGAAGGTCTTTGGCACAGAGGGAAGAATGGAGGATTTCAAATGTTCTTTGCTCCCTATCAATCACTTTCCCTAGACACATAAAAAAAAGATAGGAATAAAACAAATCGGTGACAACAATCTCAGGAGATTTTGCGTAGATTCATGCAGTTAGCCAAATCAATTCTTGTTTACCATTGGCAAGTAACAAATCGCAGTGTTAACTGGGTACACAAGAAACTCCCTCAACAATGGAAAAGCTACACTCATTTTTAAGTCTAAGCTCTAATTGGAAATTGTGTTGATGAGGAAAGTGGAGAAAATTTTCTTCAGAGAGCAAATTGAGAGCAACTTAGAAAATGAACGAAACTATGAGCTTTTGATTTGTTCCATGAAGAAATGTGACCAGATGGTCTCTAAAGTCTCTTTGTCTCCCTCCCTCCCTTTCCCTTGCTAACTTAGTTGCCTGACTGGGTGATGCTGCTTAGGGATTAAGATAAAGCTCAATCCTCATAGATTTCAAAATTTAGAAAAGATACAGAAAATGTAAAGTAATAACTCAAGATAGCAGCATAATCACGTGACCAGAACAGTGCCAAAAACATCCTCAAAGCACCTGTTTTTAGGTCATATCTTTGCTAGGCACTAGAGTTCTATGAAATCTACTCCTCCTGATTATTGTCTTTTGTTTCATTGTCAGGGGCTATTTGGACCTAGAGGACAGACCGGCCTCAAAGGAAAGAAAGGAGAACCAACTGTCAGTAGAGGACCAAAAATGTCAGGGGACAAAGGTGACCCTGGTCCTCAAGGGACCCCAGGATTGGCAGGAGTTCCAGGCAAGGATGGAATACCAGGTTTAGCAGGCTTCCCAGGCATTCAGGTAAGTAGATCATTCCTGAATGATTAGCCCTATCAATCACCCTACTGGACTTAGGGACAATCTGCTAGTTATCACCTTATTGAATAAGGTAGATCAGGGAGCCCGAGTCACCTGAAATGTTGGCTCAATGCTTCTATTTTCTCTAAATATAAGAAGTTTTTCTCAGAATACTTATTGATAAGTGCTAGGAAGAGTTAAACCTGCTAATTTAAAACAACTCAGCTTCCATGTAATCCAGTTGCTTTCTTTGACCTCAACAGTTGTTCATTCCCTGCTTTCTTCCCCTAGACCAGTGGTTCTCAACTTTCCTCATGTTGTGGTGGCCACCAACCATAAAATTATTTCCATTTCTACTTTATAACTATAATTTTGCTACTGTTATGAATTGTAACATAAATATCTGATCTGTGAGTCCTATGGGGGTCACAACCCACAGACTGAGAACCACTGTCTTAGCCCCATCTAGAACCTTTTATAAAGTTAGATCATCCAGAGTTGATAAGACCTGTTCTCTCTAAGAAAACTCAGAGGTTGATCAATAAACAGCTAGAATGATGGAGAATTTTCACAAAACATTGTTCACTGACTACCTCTTTCCTGTGGTTAGAAGCCTTTTCAGATAAGTCTTAAAATTATCTTTTGTTTTCTTTTACTTTGTTCTCTAGGGAGACGGTGGGTTTGGCTTCCCAGGTGAAAGGGGGTTACCAGGACTTCCCGGTGAAAAGGGCCATGAGGGTCCAAATGGACTACCAGGAATTGGGCTGCCAGGACTTCCTGGACCCCGTGGACTTCCTGGAGATAAAGGAGTGGATGGGTTACCAGGGCAACAAGGCCTCCGTGGAGCTCAAGGTGAGTCATACAATCAAATAGTTTTGGACTTGGAAAATCAACCTTTTGTAGAATGACTATGACTCATATGTATGAAATGCATCATAAAAAGAGATCTGGCCAGCTGTAATCACCACAGTCAGTCCTCAAGGGTTTTAAAATAGGAAATAGATTATAAGTGTATTATGGTAAGTTCAGAAGGTAGAACAATGTGGACTTCATCTCTGCTTAATGAGGACCCTGCTACTTGAGCTGTCTGAAAATGTCACAGAGCTATCTAGATACTTTATGAGCTCATAGTCCATAGAAAAATTCAAGGAGAGGATGGATGACTATGTTCCAAATACCATCAAAGTAGTTTGTGGACAATTTGATAAATAGTTCTCTAAGTTGTATGATCAGCAGACAAAAGTGCTTTCCCAACTGACAGAGATTCTAACCTAATCTTTGTATGATACCTAGCTTCCTCACCTTTAGATAAGTTGTTTTCCCACTTGCATTTTGAGAATTATAATAGGTAACATTCCTGCTTATATATTATGAAGGTCCCATACCATAACTTGACTTTTGTGCAGCCAGAACACCTCTTCATCACAGTTCTTGTGTGCTGTGACTTCTATGTTTCCATTAGTGGCACTACACTTCTTATATCAGTGGCATCACACTTTTAATTGTCATCAAAGTTTTAACATTTAAGATTATCTATTCTCACTTAGAAATGCCTCCCATTAT
Organism: Rhynchomys soricoides; assembly: GCA_019843965.1. NCBI lineage: Eukaryota > Metazoa > Chordata > Mammalia > Rodentia > Muridae > Rhynchomys > Rhynchomys soricoides. The sequence goes on from JADRCH010007585.1 coordinate 2,562,358, forward strand.
TTCCTTTATCTTCTTGCTAGTAAGTTTTCATGATCCCATACCGAGTTTATCTATGTGCTTTTGGAAAAAATAGATGGATGGATGGATGAAAGGATGAATGGATGGGCAAAAGAAATTTCCTAAGTAGTTTCTCTTCTATCCCTTGCTGACTTTCTTCCATTAAATTATATTTATGCACATTGTACACAATTAAATACCTTTTGCCATTTAGCCCTCCCTTGACTTCTACATGTTGTTATTATTTAAGTTATTCCCACTTCTACTAATGGTTTTCCCTTTAACAACATTTTAAAGTCTCTAGCTACTAAAGAAGATGATACATCTTACCCTCACAGCCTGCCTAGCAGAATAGAGCATTCCTTAAGAGACTGATATTTTCTTGCAGAAGAAAAGCCCTTCCTATTAACCTTGAATGATTAAGATATAAAAAATAAGATATCATGTCTTATATGTTGATATTTTAAAATCTCTCTTAATTAATGTAATAATTATGATGGCACAGGCTAATACTACATTCAAGATTCTTGAAACCAAGAGCCTTGAACAAGTTTGGAAAGCATTCGACTTCTCTAAGCCATATCTCATCAAACAATATTGGTTTTCCTTTGAGAAGTTCTGGTTTCAGCAATAGATTTACTTCCACTGTATTTCCTGAGGATACTAGTCATGGTCATTCTATTGTTCTTCAACTGTTGATCACTCTAGGTCAGCCCATTTTGAAGGCAACCAGAATTTAAATTTAGTTACAATGCATGATGCCTATAAATTTGTATGTCTTCAAGTCTTTTGGATATTATCAACAATCTATTTCTTTGTTTGAGATGAGGCTGCATCAATGGGAAGAAACCTATTGTATCATTTCTATCCCAACCATTACTAGCTCCTGGACACAGAAAGTTCTCAGGAAGACAGTGCTAGTAAGCCTAGCCTGGAAGGTACCTTATATAGAAAATCTGCTTTTTGAAGTACCTGATTTTCAAACAAATACTTTATTTAGTTTTCATGTTGGGGGTGTTATGTGGCTGGTTGGTCGGTTGGTTTTTTGAGACAGAGTCTCTCTACATGGCCCTGGCTGTCCTGGAACTCACTATTATAGACCAGGATGACCTTGAACTCATAGAGATCACCCTGCCTCCACCTCCAGAGTACTGTGATTAAAGGCATATACCACCACACGCAGAAAATGCTTCATTTAGAATGTTACCTCTTTTTCTCTATAGACGCTAAATATAACTCACTAAAAGTAGTGTTCTTTCCAATCATTTAAACACAACTTTTGAGGCTACTAGTCTATGTGTTGTAGCCATTTCTGTTACCACAAAAAGTAACATGTTGTTCTTAAATTTTGCCTACTCCTACCAGTGGTAGCCCAGGATTAGACATCTCCCTTGGCAGGGAAGGGCATGTAATCATCAGAAGCTCTTCAACCCAGTGGTATGAATTATTACAAACTCTGGGTACATTGACAGCTTATGGTCCCCATAGAAGCTATGGCTCCAGATTCTCAATGTACTCTATCATTCAGGTTATTGCTGCAAGTGGCTTTTGTATACTTGATCACGTGTGAGTGCCAGCACTCCACTCACTCCTCATGATGATGTGGCTGGCAGGTATCTCTGGGCTGTACACAAGACCTCCCTTAGGATTCAACAAACATGTGTCTTGGTTTCATTTTCTTCTTTCCTTGTTTGGTCTCGGTGATTATTGCTACAGCAGGGGGAAGCATTATTCACATATTAACCTCTGTGTCTGCCCCTCAGAGTGTCTTAAACTACATTGCACTCTTTTTGGAGGCCGGGTAATTGTGAGGCTAGGATGCAGAGGTTGCCACTGGCAACTGATACTGCTTTAATGGTTCCTTAGCACAGACTTCCTGGAAACTATAGAAATGGGCATGCAGTCCCTGAGAGGAGCTGACTTCCTTTATCTCCTATGTTGATGATTTGACCGATATCTAACTAATTGTTTTCTCTGAACTTATTGCATATAACTTGCCTTGCAAGATGCAAAAAATTCTAGTTTCAGAACAATTATAATTTGGTCTTAGAACAAATAGAAATGATAGACTCTTGAATACTAGAAGCACTTTATAGCCTAAAGATGAGTTTTGGCATTTGTGGTGAAAAGTCTGAATAATGTGGTCATCTGTTGCGCTTCTAAAGCATAACATGGCTAGAGCTAACTTTTGCTTTATTGAGAGTGGCCTGAATTCAGAGCTGGGAATCCCAAAACATGGCAATAAATGGTAAAAGCCAGATCTGATACAATGTAAACTCTTTAAACTAACCCCAATTTAAACCCCTCCTTGCAAAATACAATACAGTATATGTAGTCTATGTCTGAATTATGAGAGGATATTTTTTCCTTTCATTCAAAAACTCTGGGCCCCAAAACAGTTTAGGATTGGAAGCTCTCTCTCTCTCTCTCTCTCTCTCTGTCTGTCTGAAGCACATCATTAAAAGGTGCCTTTCAATGCCACACATTCCTACGATGAGCAAATAACACTCAGAACTAGTTCTGCCTCCTCAGTATCTGACATAACCAAGGTGGGTATGACCACACATTCAAGAGGATTCATGCTTCTGGCCATCTTTATACCTGTGTGAATATGGCCACAGGAGCGCAATGTGTAGCAGGCAGAAATCAGAGTTGACTTACAGGAGCTCCTCTGAAGACCTCTCCTTAAGGAAGATAAGAACTGCCATTCACTGAGCATGCAGCAGGATGCCAGGCACCACATCAAGTGTTTCTGTCTCTATCTCAAGCACTCCTCACAGATACCATTGGACACACAAGGCTCGGAGAACATAAGTTTTTCCCACACAGGTGTGTGATAACAGATGTAAGTTCTGTTTGGCTCCTGGGCTCAGTGTAACCAGTACCTTATACTATTCAAGTCTCAATGTTGACTTAGAACTAAAACATGTGATTTTTGTAAAACAAGACTTCATGTTGGAAAGTGGGAGTGAGTGGAAGGAGGAATGACAGCTACTTGAGTAAGCGGTCTGAATCATAGGCTTTATGCATAGTTTTCAAAAATAATCTGAGGCTGTACAGGTAGTTTTTAGAGCCATGTGTTTGGTTTTTTGTTTTTTGTTTTAATACAAACAAATGCTACAGAGTTTTATTGGAACTGTTGGCTCTGTGGTTTAAGGCAGACCTTGGTAGTTTTTCTAATAGGACAGGCTAATTTTAGTTAGCAGAGCACTTGAGGAAGTCCACATATAGTCTGTCACTGGTAGTTTTTTAAACCTCCCTTCTGTGATCCCTTAGACTCTCTATTTGCAGTATGAATGAGCAAAGAAGAATTTCCTACAGAAAAGACTGTGCATGCTAATTTCAACATTTCGAATACTGAAATTGATTATCTCTATTCCCTGAGTAGTAGAGTTTATAGTTTCCAATAAGGAGCTGAGGAGTCACAATTTGTCATGACTAGGGATCTTCTGTATTTCCCTAGTTTAGATATACACATATTTGAACAAGGATGGCCAATAAATTTTGGGAGACTCAAAATGAACTGCTTCCTTTTTCTTAAAGAGACCCATGGTTTGGGGAAAACCTCCTTATAAAAAAAGTGTTAGGACTAGAGTTGACATGGTGGTTTAGAGCATTGACTGCTCTTCCAGAGGACCTAGCATCTATTCCCGACACCTACACGGAGGCTCACAATCATCTATAACTCCAGTTCCAGGAGATTCAACACCCTCTTATGGCTTCCTTGGGTACCAACCACACATATGATGCACAGACACATATGCAGGCAAAACATCTATATGCATGCAATTTTAAAAATAAAAAAGTTCAGATGTGAACACTAATTGTTATGGCTTGAAATTATCCACTTTAATAATATAGCATCATGAACCCTTAGTGCTAAACCTCAAGTACCCACATTAGGGAGAGAGTTTAGCTAAAGGAATGGTGAACAGACAATTTCTGCTCACTGTTGTTCCTGCACAGGCCACCTCCAAGAATACTCATTAGGTAACACCCTCTGCCTTGGTGACTGCTTCCTGTCAGGCACCAGTGGTTCAATAAATTATATTCTGGCACTCTGAACACTAAGAACAAAGATAAGCATTTGCACTGGTATTGTCTCCCAAGAGCTTCTCATGCCGAGCTTTCTGTGTGTCCTCCTAGCTGCTGGGTGCGGAGAACACAATTTTCCAGTAAATAGAATAGAAAAAAAAAAGGAGCATGTAAGGGTACCTCTTCTCTGACTTGGTGAGCTCACAAGTCCACGTGTTATCATTTACAGGAGTCACCTTGCCTTGTATTATTCCTGGATCTTATGGTCCATCAGGATTTCCCGGAGCTCCTGGATTCCCAGGTATGGAATGAAGCCAGAAAAAGTAAGCACACTTTAAGGGCCTTGAACCTAAGGAAGCAAGGATGCCAATAGCACATGAGGATCCTGCTGAGGATTCCTCAGCAACAGAGGTAATGGCTTCTGGAGAGTGAGTTATGAGGAAATGAGACTTGGGGAAGCCAGCAAGATAGCAGAATACTTGGTTAGGTATCATAAATCTAAACTAGCCGTGTTAGTGTTCCTTTCTACTCACTACATACATTTGGGTTTTCAGGCTCTAAGGGAACTCGGGGCCTCCCTGGAATTCCAGGCAAGCCTGGTACTCACGGAAGCAAAGGACGGCCTGGAAGTCCAGGGTTAATACATCTCACAGGATTGCCAGGTAAGGAAAGGTGTTATCAACTTCCTCCTGTGTGGCTGTTATGTTTGGACTGTTTTCATCCTCCATTGAGGACAGTGAGCTAAGTCTGCTTCCTGGATTGGCTGAGATGGTTTGAATTTACTTCCAGACAAAAAAATGCCATAGAGCGAAGGCAGAACACGGCAATAAGGGCCTCGAGAACTCAATGGAAGCAATCCCTAACTCTCACATAAGGAAACTGATACTTCACAAAGCCTCTAGTGACAAAGCCAGGACACAGCAGTTGTCTGCTTACTAGTCCTGTGGCAATATCCTAGATGAACTTCTTAGAGGCCAAAGAAGAACGTTCACATCAGTCCAAAAAGAAGCTACCCATTTCTTCTCCTTTCCAGAATTCTTCCAACCTGAGGTCCACAGGACTGCAGTGTACCACTGGTTCTCCAACTGCATTCCCTGGCTCAGCACCTGCATTACCTAGGAACTTGATAGTTATACAATTCTCTGCCTGTTCACAAGAGCTAATGAGCAGAAACTTTAGCATAAAGCCAATAATCTGTGTGTTACTATAAGTTCTGAACCACCATTGTTCTAGTAGCATTTGGATCTTATCTGCGGCCACCTGCTCTAGTGTGTATCTTTGCTTCATTTCTTTCTACTATTTTCTGCCCACTCAAGAAGAGGAAGGCCATGGCAGCAGAAGGTTTAAAACTGTAGGAAAGACTGAGCTTTGGCCAGAAGATCTTGGTGTAGTTTGCGTTCTTAACAACCATTGTGCCCCAGGAACAGAAAAAGGCTGCTGCTGACCTGTGCCTACTTCAAGCCTCACTAAACTAGAGCCTATTTCCCCTCATGTGGTGTAGTCCCTACCTCTGTACAAGTCCTCCAAGGAGTGGAGATTGCTGATCATTATTAATATATGGGCTTTTGTATTAGAGAGATCGGTCTCAGACCTCTATCCAGACTGAATGGTTCTAACCATCCATGTTCTTTTTATCTTTGCCTCTTTACATTTAGGATTTCCTGGCGTTCGTGGGGAGCAGGGATTGCCTGGGTTCCCTGGGCTTCCTGGAAAAGATGGCTACCCTGGGAAAGCTGGCAGTCCAGGGTTACCAGGTTCCAAGGGAGCTGCTGGTGACATCTTTGGTGCTGAAAATGGTGCTTCAGGGGAGCAAGGCCTTCAGGGATTGCCAGGGGACAAAGGATTTCCTGGAGATGCTGGTTTTCCAGGACCAAAGGGTGACTCTTCTTGACCCCTTACTTAGCAATGTTCAGAAAGCTTTATAGTAACTGCTGTCTTTGCATGAATATGTTCATAAAATGGATGCCTGAATCTGGCATGGTTAATTAGGGAGCTAAAATGGCATTATGTTCTGTGTTACTTTGGGGGGGAACTTTCCTTATGTGGTTGCAGACTATTTTCCTTTCATAGTAATTTCAAGAGTAGTTATAACCAATGTCACATTTCTTGCAATGTTGCTGATGAGAGAAGACAGTGTCATCTGAGGTGAATCCTGGGCCAAGACCTTCCATTGGAAGATGGTTTGGTGACCCAATGCTTCCCTGTTAACCAGGCTATAAACATCTGCCCCCTCCTTTTATTAGGTTGGAATGGGAAATCTGGTATGCTAGGCCTTAAAGGTGAGCGGGGCAACCCTGGAGCATCAGGACCACCAGGACAGCCAGGACCCTCAGGGTCTACTGATCCATTTGGGATCAAGGGCACATCTGGACTCCCAGGAGCACCAGGCCTTCCAGGCATTTCAGGTAAATCCATTGAAGGAAGAATCCCAACCTGACAGACTTTAGTTGGGCCTTACTTAGACTAAGGCCTCCTGGGGATTAATAGTAGCAGTATGACATACTTAGCATCTAGGATATTTGACTTGCCTAACCTCTTTAGTTTCAAATCCCAGATCACCCTGGCTGGGCCAGACCAGAACACATTGCTACTGTTTAGCTTCTGAACCATGACAACAAATCGCTGTCACTTCCCTCTTCCAGGGCCTCCTACCCCCTTTGATATTTTGGCCTGCCTCTGGACTTTTTCTATTAACGAAACCACCCTGTGTTGAATTGTGTTAAACCCTGGATGGGGCTATGTTAAGCCTGCTTTGAGCTACAGGAAAACTGGAGCTGAGTGTGACCTCTCCTCTTCCCCATCAGTGGCCTGTCAGGAGAACATAACCTCTGGGGTTATGGGAAACCCCATGGGAAAAGAGTAGCTTTCACTCAGTGATGAGGACTGATACCCACTGGTTCCAGCCGAACATTTGCAGTTCACCTTTGTTTGCTTGTTTGTTTATATCATCATCCTTACTCTGCTGCTTAGACTGCATCACTGACCAAGTGACTGAAGCTGGGTTATTTGCAGAGCCATTGATATCCCTTATCTTTCCTTTATCCTTCTGTTTCTGGGGTCTTCATATAAGTTGCTGAAGTGAAGGTTTAAAAAAAGCAGCCTACAATCTCACTGACTAAGACTCCCCACTGGGGAATTATGTGATTATCTACTATAACATGGCCTTGCTTACAAGGCCAGGGATCCCTGCACTGCTGCTATGAGGTTCCTTCCCATTGTATTCCCCTCTTGTTGCAGAGTTATCCTCCTAGCTTCCCATTGGAGTCCTGGGGCTCACAGCTACTTGATGCTTTTTCATTTCATGGAAAGCTAAGTCAGACATTCATTGAGGTCCTTGGGAACCCAAATACTTCTGCCTTCATTGATTTAATCCTTTGGGTTTTTTTTTTTAATTTCCTTGCTTTGTACCTGGACTTTCAACTTTGGCAGTCGCTCAGGAGGTTAATCTCATTGACCAACTTCAAGCCCTGGTGAAAGAAGACTCAGGATACCTAGGAGACCAAATGGGCCTTGTGGGTTTCCACAATACTTGGCACTAGGGGGTCTTTCTATCGTAATGCTAAGGAACAGACTGATTTAACTGCTTGTTTGGGGGATTAAAAGGGCAACCCTGTATGCAAGACTCCCTGGGAAGTCAGAACAACAGTTCAGATTTAACCTCTACTTCAGCTGAGGAAACAACCATTGTAACTTGATTCAGGGTGGAAGTACCAGGGAAACTGGAGCCCAGTTGCCACCCAGGCTTCCCAGAGCTCAATTTAGAGTCTCTTGTGTGAACCACATTCATAAAGGAAGAAGTTATAATTACAAAGTGGTTGCTTTTCATGCCCACCACTGTGCCATGTTGGAAGTGATGGGCATTTAGGGTGGTGTTCCGAGTGATAGGTACTAATGCTCTGACCAACTCAGCACTGGGCTTCTTGGCATCTCTCTTTGGGGATTGTTGCTTCTTGGCATCTCTCTTTGGGGATTGTTAACGAATCGTGGACAATCACCTACTAGCCAGCAAATGAGAACCTATGGGAATAAAAGTGGCCCAAATCTGACCAGAGCCTCACTAGCTGATCTGTGTTCTCTCTCTTATAACCATTCAGGGAATCCTGGAAAGAAGGGTCAAAGAGGAGACATAGGTCACCCTGGATCAACTGGAAAAAGAGGTCTACCTGGGATAAAAGGCCTTCCTGGTCCTCAAGGGTCAGCTGGCTTCTTGGGGAGCCCAGGTTTGTCAGGAGTCACTGGGTTGCCAGGCATCCCAGGCCAAAAGGGTAAGTGAAGTAATTGGGAAGACCAGTAAAGTGGTCAGGGATTACCCAAAAGGAGCATGCCAAGCTACCCAACTTGCCTCCTCCCCTCCTCTCTGCCCAGGGACAGAAGGTAGGCAGGGCTTTCTGGAGCAAGATATTAGACCAGATCTAGCAAGATTTAAACTAGGTTGGTACTAAAGGAAGACTGTCACCTAACGTGAGTCACTCACTCTGCTTGTTGTGTGGAACAGTGGGCTGATCAACAGAAAAGGCCAGCTACATATAGATCACTCAGTACAACTCATAACAAGGAGCTGGAAAACTCTCACTTCCTGTGACTGACACAGCAGTAGTTAGGTATATGGCATCTCTGTTTTAAATAGGTGAAAAATGGCTAGTCTCGGAGCAGCACACAACTGGTTAGTACAAGGGGCAAGATTACATTCATCTCTCCCCCATCCAGAACTAGGTGTTTCTTTTCTGTGTCCCTACATGTACTCTGAACTTAATGAATTCAAGCAAAAGTGTCCACATCTTCATTTCTTTCTGGTGCTCAGTGCTATGTACCTGTTCAGAGGAACTCTAGACTAGCTAACATGGGTAATAGCTAGCATGCTTGGTAAAGACTGAGACTTTGGAGTTAGAGAAATCTATGTTCAAATCCTTCCTCTGCGACTTCTTAGTTCTGTAACATTGTGTAAGTAATTCAACCTTTCTGTGCTTCCTTTTGTTTCCTTGGATGTACAACAGAAATAATAAAATCAAGTCTCACTTTTCAACAGGTGAAAAGGGGTCCTCTGGACCAGTAGGGTTTCCTGGGTTACCTGGTCTTCCTGGTCTTCCTGGAGCTGATGGATTAAAGGGATTTTCTGGGTCATTTGGAAAGGTGGGGCAACCTGGACAGGCTGGTTCTCCCGGAGAAAAAGGTAAGGGGGTGGGGGAAGACAGAGACAGAGGCAGAGAGAGAAACACAGAGAGAAGCACACACACACAGACAGAGATTTCAAAACAACCACTTTGTTTTTCAGCATTTTGTTTGTCAACTTTGTCATTCATCTGTTGAATGCCAACTTTGTATCAGGCAAAACTTTGGACTTCCAAATGAAGTCCTTTGAAACCAAAAGGCTACTCACTTTAGAGTTTACAGTACATGTTATGGACTATGTTAGTTAGCCTTTGATAACTGAAAAGAAAATCCTAGCATAAATAATTTTTAAGAAGGAAAAGGTTTATCTTAGTTCTTGGTTTCAGAGGATTCCATTGGTTGACCTTGTTGATTTTGGACCTGTGGTGGCCCAGTGCATCATGGGACAGAGCTTCCTTCATGGCAGCTGGAAAACAGAACTGAGGAGATAGGAGTGAGAGTGTTACAGTCCCCCTCAAGAAGATACATTCAATAACTTGACTTTTTCCCACTGGGCTCCACACATAAAAGACTCCTCACCTCCCTATGAAGTTGGGGCCTAAGAATCAAGCCTTTACCACCCAGATCTTTGGGGAACACTTTTTCAAATCAAAAAGGAGCCCTCCACAATACACTCCCAGATCATCCTTGAAAGAGAATTTATAATAGGGCCTAAAGTTATTGTTGACTTTGGGTCTGTAGAAAGAGAGGGCATATACAAAAATGTAAACTTAGAGGATGGGGGTGTGGAAGAGGACAGAAAGGTCTCGAAACTGGGTGAGGTGTGTGTGTGTGGGGGGAGAAGAAACAATATGAAAGGTCATATTTATGTGTAACTTTGTGTGTAAACTGTCACTCTCCTAATGACTGTCTGATCTGCCTTCCTTCAGGAGACAGAGGGGATCCAGGGCCAGTTGGCATATCTAGTCCAAGACCTCCAATGCTAAACATTTGGTTCAAAGGAGAAAAAGGCTCTCAAGGTTCTGCTGGATCAGATGGATTTCCTGGGCCCAGAGGTGCTGAGGCAGGGGACATTTGGGAACAATTCTCATGAAAGGATTTATAACCATCATTGGTTTCCTTCCCAAGAAAAGCAAAGCTCAGCCCCAGGGACAGCAGTGTGGGAACAACAATGAGGTTCAAGAAGGCTTTCTTTCTTTTTCCTAATGGTGCCTTGCTCTTTGAGACTGACTCATACTATTGCCACTGTAGAACTGAAGGTTTGGGCCCACAGTCTGGTACCCCCGAAATAGCCTGGTAGATAGCAAAGCATAGATACTGAGCTGCTTGCCGAACACTAGAGCTAGGATGATACCAATGGCACCACCACCTTCCACCACCACCAAGCTAGCCCCCACCTTACCTGAGAATACACTTGGTATATGATTTCCAGCACCAGCACCTAGACAAATAGATCTTTTCTTACCTAGCCTTTTTCAAATAGGTTTTGCTTCTTTCCCAGGTGACAAAGGAGAGCCTGGCATCCCAGGGTTACCAGGCCCACCTGGAGCTCCTGGACAGTCCAATACCATCAGAGGTCTCAGTGGGAGGCCAGGCTCCCCTGGATCTATGGGAAGAAGGGGATTACCTGGCCTGAAGGGGTCTCTGGGGATTTCAGGTTTCCCAGGAATGCCAGGAAAAAGTGTAAGTTTATCCAGATTCTTGTCTCTTCACTATAACTGAACCTTTACAGCATGACACACATTCCTATCTTTCTGATCCCAGGCTACTTCCCACCCTCTGTCCTCAAGACAACCTCAAAGCCCTTGCTCTCCATGTGTAGATGACATACCTTCCTACCTCTTCCTTCAGTATTCCCTCCTTTATGTCTTTGTTCCCCTTACTGGCCCCATGTAACAAAGTTTCCTGCCTACTTTGTAGTCTCCAATGCACCTCTGCCTGTTCTTAAAGACACCATCTCCTCATGAGTTGCTGGGCTCCTGCTAGGTTGGCAAGCCACTTTTCATTGCTCATATCAAACTTCTACTAGTGGTTCTTCAGAGAATCTCACTTCCTCAGTGAGATTTCTGGGACTTAAAAATAACCTTATAAGTTTTTTGATTTGTACTCCATGGCCAGCACCCCACAGTCCACATTAAGCTAGACATAGAGTAAAACTTTACAGATTGTGGAGAAGGTTAAGGCAAAGTCTTACTATATTGTCAAGGGAGACCTTGACTTCACAATACTCCTGCCTCACTGTTGCAAGTTCCAGAATTATAGGGATGCACCACCACACCCAATAAGAAATAAATGTAAGGTTTTGGGTTTTTACTCAGGATTAAATATATAAGCCTTAAACATTCTAAGAAAGTACTTTATTGTAGGTTTAGATTTTTCAAAACCTACTTTTAATAAGGATTCTTAAATGTGTTACCTCCCCTCTAGCCCACCACCCACCAAAGCTTGTGGAAAAGAAAGGTTATTAGGATATGGGGGAAGTTGACATGTTTTGAAATAGTGCTTTGGAGCAAATCCCATCTGCATTGTCAAGATATCAGCAGTTCAGTTCCCATGAATCAGCAGCAGCAGCTTGATCCACTCACACCATTCACAATTCAGAAACAGCAGGTTGATCCAGAAAAAGCCACGAGGCTCTGCTGTACGCTGTTTAGAAGTAGTTCCTTGGGGCAATTTCAATCTCCAATTGTCAGGATACCAGCAGACTACTTCAGTAGTGTCAGGATAATAAACATGAATCAGCAGTACTGGCACAGTGAAGCAGAAACATCCAAGCTACCATCGAATCAGCAGGAGTGACCAGTACCAGCAGGGGCTCCAGGAGAAGTTCTCTGCAGTGCCTCTCTTAAGGAAGTGAAGATCAGCAAAGAAGAAGACCAACAAAGCATCGCAAAGTTACTATGCAAGCCCACCCTCACTGTCCGTTGAGTCCTATTTATACTCCTTCCACACATCACATGTCCTCCCACGTGAGTCTATCAACTGACATATCCAGAAACTTCCACTTTAATCTGCCAATCATCCCTGAGTCAACAGAAGCAGCAAGAAGCTGCCAGAACATCACCAGAAGTTTTTTGGTGCTTTTCTTTCTATGGAGTCATGACAAATGATGACCAATAAACCATGGTAAGGTGTACCAATATCATCCAACGTTTTCCACTGGCTGTTAGGTTATATTTATATTCCTTCTAAACTTCATGCACACTTTCACCTGTATGCCCCAGCAAAACATCATTTGGCATAACCAACTTTCAAAAAAAAACCCAGAAGTTTCCACTTCACCCTATCAGAGAGCTATATCTTTGAGTCTAGCATTCAGAGATTTCTTGATAGCTTAATAGGAAGGTACTTGAAGTACCACAGGGGACAACAAGTAGCAAAGAATCAAGTCTAGATTATTCAGGCCCTTAAAAGGCAGGATAGGGGCTATAGAGATGGCTCTGTGGTTAAAAGTTCTTGCTGCCCTACCAAAAGACTTGAGTTTGGTTCTTAGCACTCACAATAACCGACAGCTCCAGGTGATCCAAAGCATTCTTTGGCCATGGTCACATGCACATGTGATATTCTCCCAATTCTCTCTCCCTCTCTCTCTCCTCCCTCCCTCTCTCTTCTGCCTCTCCCCCTCCTTTTACCTTTCTCTCTCACTCTTACTCTTTCTCACATACATGTAGATATAAATTCTTCTCAACATCCTTTAATAAGGATTCAACCTCCCTTTCAGCCCATTACCCACCAGAGGTAGTGGAAAAGAAAACTTATCAGGTCATGAGTAAGTAGACTTGTTTAGAAATAGTTCTTTGGGGGAAAGTCCAATCTTCATTGTCAGTATATCAGCAGTCCAGTCCTGTAGCAAAACACCAACATAAATGAGCAGTGGCAGTCCAGTCCATTCAACAATCACCACTCACAAATCAGCAGCTGCAGACCAGTCCACTCAGCAGATACCACACAAGAATCAGCAAGGGCAGTTCAATCGAGAAGAAACTGCAAGGCTCACCAACCAGACTAAGTCCACCATAGAAGTGGCAAGAAGCTGCAGGAACCTCATGAGAAGTTTTTTTGGGAGTTTCTCTCTATGATGTCACCACAAGTGGAGCTCAGCAATGGAATGTAAGGTGAACCAATACGTGCATATCCATAGCGAAGAATAGTGAGGTGGAGCAAATCTAACCAATGCTTGAGTTCCCACTGTCTGTGGGGTCATATTTACATTCCTTCTAAACATCATCCATCCTTTCACATGTCTGCTATAGTAAAACATCATTTAACCTGTGTCTGCTTCAGCAAAACATTCTTTCACTTGTCTGCTTTAGCAAAATACTCTCTCAGCTGTGTGCCCCAGCAAAACATCATTTGACGTAACTGACTTTTCAAAGAAACCAGAAGTTTCTACTCACACTTACATGCAAATGAAAATTTCCAAACATATAAATGTTAAAAGGCAAAGTAAAACAGAGTAGGTTTGACACAGATGAACTTGAATTTGAATGTTAGATAGCTCCTTCACTCATTTGCTCTGTGATCTTGTGTACCTTGCTTAATTAACATCACTGAGCCTTATTTTTTCATGTTATTTTTTTTTTAAAACAGTAGACTAATAAGCAAACTTTTTTTGGAAGGTAGTAAAGGTTAAGTGAGATGAGACATGAGAAGAACTTAACATTGTGGTCAGACACATTGCATGTTCTATATAAATATATATATAGTAGTCTGATCATTGGGCCCAGAATACCTGTAGTCCCTACAGGCAAATTCTTGTCTTTCAGAAGCATCAGTCAATCTGGTAAAGACCTACATGGCTGAAACATTAGCTAAAGAAATAATTCTAGATTTAAGGTCCTGACAACTCACAAAGGAGGAGGGATAGAAATAAAGTGGAAATGTGTTTGGGGAGGCAGAAGTCCCAGCATACTCAGAGACTCACATTAGGGACATGTGTATCGACAGCAGTGTGTGTGCTACATGAAGCCAGGCCAGAAAACAAGCAGAATAGAGGGGGCACTCTGGGTAGTGTTTCACAGAACTCATTACTCAGCTTCCTTTGAAAAGCATTAGCTAGGACACATTTTTACTGGGTACATCTCCAAATACCTCAACCCATACTAGGTACCCTGAAAACAGCTGAAAACAGCTGGCATGGACATTCTCCAGATTCAGTGTGTCAGAAAGCTGCTGCTGAGTGCAGGTGACTTCTACTGTAAATAAGGATCTATCCATCCAAATGTAGACTAGCACCTGCATGCTTACAGCCTGCTGCCTGGTAACAGGACAATTTCATGTTCTTTGTGGGGCTTGCAGCAGAGGTCTGGCACAGCTTAGTAAAGCAAGTCTTCTGTTTTGATCATTTTGTTTTCCCAGTTTTGAGACAGGATTTCAATATGTAGTGTGAAGTTTCGGCCTCTATTTCTTGACTGCTGAGATTATCAGCATGTGCCATCACTCCTGTCTAAAGCAATGATTATGTGAGATGACTTTAGAGCTTTGGCCAGTGTACCTGCAGGGCAGATTGAGTGCCCTGCCCAGGGGTCATGTTCTATGTTTGCCAAGACTTAATAATTAATGCAGCCATACATTGAGTCACCAAGATGGAATATTCCCCCTGAAAACTCAAAACGTGTGTGTGGCTCAGCACCTTCCCATGTCTAGAATATACCTCCTGTCCTGCCTAACCCAGTGTGTAATCAGCATCTCCCAGGCAATGGCTAGGGGTTGGGAAAGAGGAGAAAGAGCATGTGCATCTCTGAGCTATAGGCAGAAATAATGATTTCTATGTTGCTTTAAAGGGTTCACAGGGGCTCATTGGGACTTCTGGCCCCCTGGGAGCAACTGGTGTCCCAGGTTTAAAAGGTAAGAAACATTTTGTCTTTTGATGCATTTGCCTAGACCAATGTGGTGCTCTACCAATCCACAACTCAGGAGTAGGGCTAAGGAGTAGGAGCTGTGTTAAAGGGAAAAATGAATTTTGTTTATATTTCCTACTTGGCCAAGTACACTCTGCATTCCTTATTCTTCAAAGACATTGCAAACAACAGTGTCACCTGCCAAAATCTCTTCCCAGGGCTTTTGTGGACAATAAACAAACAAGCAAACAAGTAAGCATTCCTTTCACCTTGTATTTCGATAGACCAAAACAGCAACATAGAACTTCAACTCAGAGCGCCTCTTCCACTGATGAGCACAGCCCCATAGGCAGGAACAATTCCCTTGTTTAAATGAATCACTATTCCATTCTGGTAGTATTTCAGGGCCCATTTACCATCTTCTCACGTGTACTGGACCATGTTTCCAGTAGAGGGGTGCTGTGTATAAAACACTTCATTCTAGTAGCTTGTTAGCATCCCAAGTCCTTTTACCCAGTGGATGGTTTTGTCAAGAAGCTCCTCTGACCGTTTTGAATCTGAATTGAGGGGGAAAATATATTGAAAAGACTGTTTTGGTGAAAAAAATGAACAATTGTTTTTTTCTGACCATTTGAAAAAAAATATTTTTTGTACCTGCAGGAGATCAAGGCCAAACACTTGGCATTTCTGGAAGCCCAGGACCGAAGGGACAGCCTGGCGAATTAGGTTTTAAAGGTAGGGCTAGGACATTTTTGTCCATCTCTCACAAATGCTTCAGAACTGAGGACTAGAGCGACTTTTGGAGATCAGCCCCAAGTTCTTCAACTTTCATCCAGTGGATACCTATAGTTTTCCCAAGCAAACTGATTGCACCACTGATACATACCTTTGGCATGGTATACCAACTACCTCAAACTTCGTTTACCTATTTTCATTTAACCTTTGCTACAAAAGCATCTCAGTACATCACTCTTGCTTCTAGAAGGAACCCAGAAAATGTCTACTTACTTCTCAGATGGGTAACACCTTCCAAATATGAAAACAACCACCATAATCTTTCTCAGAGTTTCTTCACTGAATCAAGTTCCCTCAACATCTCAAAAGGCTTTCTCCTTCCTACTTATGTTTTCCTAAAGAGGAGTACAGTTCCAGAAATAGAGATTAAGCATTCAGCAATTGTTTGATCTTCTAGGTGTCAAAGGAAAGGATGGACTATTTGGTGATAGAGGTTACCCAGGAAACAAAGGTGACAGTGGAAAAGTTGGTATTGCTGGAGATCCTGGCTTCCCTGGCTCCCCAGGTACCACGCTACTTGAAAACTTTATTTTGAATAGTTTAGGACTAGCTTCAAACCATACCCTATTCTGAATGTCCACCTTGGTTTCACACTTAGGACTTCAAGGAATTTCAGGTATGAATGGAGACCCAGGCCTCCCTGGTTCCTCTGGCCGTGTGGGATCAATTGGCCTCCCTGGACCCTCTGGCTTAATAGGACCTAAAGGTATGTGTGTTTGCTAGCAAGGAGTGGGAGGAAGTGTCTTTTCCCCAATAACAGAAGGCAAGTCCTCCATCTTAGAATGTAGCAGCTAGGCCTAAGCCATGTAGAATGAGGTGCTATATGAGAATTAATTAGAAAGACACACGTAGAATGAGCTAGAGAGATGGCTCAGGGCTTAAAGCACATTTTTTTGCAGAGGATCTGAGTTTGATTCCCAGCACCCACAAGGTGGCTCACAGCCATCTATATCTCCAGTTCTAGGTGATCCAGTTCTCTCTTCTAACCTCCATAGGCACCATGTAGTATACTTGTAGAAAAAAAATTCTCATACACATAAAATTAAATAAATATAAAAAAATTTAATTGAAAACAACAGAAAGGAAGGTGAACAATTAAAAATCAGAGTAGAAGAATGTCAGATCCATAAAGAAAAGAATTAACAAAAAAGACATTACTAAATTGAAGTCCCTGTGGTTGATTACTTAGAAATAAAATAAATTTAGCTTATAATTTTTAAAGCTATAATTCCAAACAGCTATGGTATTGGCTTTAAGAATGGCAGAGAGAGAGAGAGAGAGAGAGATCACAAGTCAACAGAAAACCAAAGTGAGGGGTAGAGTGAGTCATACTCTTCTGTAGCAATTTATGATTTGAAATATCAGGGTCCACGAGAACTACCTTATTCCTCCTCTGTGGAAAATCCCAGTGACCAAAGCAACTTTCACTAAGCCTCACCTGTTAAAGATCCCACCACCTCCTAATATCATCAAAATGGGAGCTTTGGGGACCACATTAAAACCATATTCAAGTATAATGGTTAATATTGTCAACTTGACATCTAGAATCATGATCATGATTCTAGAATCATGTAGGAGACAAGCTTTGGGAATACCTTTTAAGGGACAATATGGATTAGATTAGCCTTTGGATATGCCTGTGAGGAATTATCTAAATTGGGTTGAGTTAGGTAGACCCATCGTAACTATGGGAGATGCCATTCCATTGGCTGGGGTCATAGGCTGAATAAAATAGGAGAAAATAATCTGAGAACCATCATTCAATGTCATCTGCTTCATGATTATGGATACAGTATAATCCCCTGCCTCAAGTTTCTGCTGCCACATTTTCCTTGACATGATAGATGGTACCCTCCCTCAAACTGCAAGCCAAAATAAGACTTTCCTTTTTTAAGCTGCCTGTATAAAGTATCTGATCATGGAAATGAGAAATGTAACTATGATATGAAGCCATAGAAGAAAGTCATTGCCCTAGCATATGTTGTCTTTCCCAGCTTGAATGATAGAGTAGAAAGTTTCTAGAACCAGTTCCTGGGAGAAGGCAAGTCAAGGGCCTGGCACTGTTACTCCTATATTCTATTCAAAATACCTACTGTGGGGGCCAAGGATGTAGTTCAATTGGTAGAGTGCTTGTCTAGCATATACAAGGCCCTCCCTATGTTCAATTAATTCCCAGCACTACATAAAGCAGGAGTGATGGCACACCTGTAATCTCTGCGCTCTGGATATAGATGCAGGAAGATGAGAAGTTCAAGGTCACACACACCTACATAAAGAGTTATAGGCATCCCGGGATACATGAGACTCAATCTCAAACAAAACCAAGAAAAGCAGGACATATTTATTTGGGCTTGTGATTTTAGAGGTTTTAGTCCACAGTTGTTACCTGGCTTCATTGTATCTGGACCTGTGGTAAGGAAGGGTATCATGATAGGCAGTGTATTGTAGAGCTGAGCTGCTCACCTTGTGGTAAACAGGAAGCAGTAAGAGGCAGTACCAGGGGAAACACCCTTTCATGACACACCTCCAATTAACTACTTCAATTGCACCCCAGTTTGTAAGTTCTTCTACCATTCAAGAACTCACTAATTATTTTAGTCAAAATTGAATTAATACATTTCTAAAGTCAGGATCATTGTAATTGAATCATTTCCTAAAGGCTCTAGGGAATAAACCCTCAATACTTGGGCTTTTGGGAGACATTTGAGATCCAAACCTTATCAGCTAATTAGCTGTCATCTTACTCTTAAAGCTGCAGTAGTCTTTATAAAAATCATGAGAGCCCAAGGTTCAGGGTGTATGTTAAAAATTGGCTATTCTTCTAGAGAGCATCAAGTAATGCCTCAATAAAGGTAGAGCCATTTCTGATGTTCTCTCTCCTTAGGATTCCCTGGAGCTCCTGGTTTACATGGACTGAATGGACTTCCAGGCACCAAGGGCACCCATGGCACTCCAGGTAGGAAAGGCCCTGAAGGTTGAGGTTAAGGGACTAAAGCTCTTCCAGAACTGGAAGGAATTGGCCATGTGTTCTTGATTGTAGTATACCCCATATCTTGGGAGTTAGATCTCCTCACTTGTCTTCAATTGGAGAAGGAATGAAGATGTTTTGCCTTTCTGTAGGAATGAGCTCTTCTTCTAGACCATAGGGAAGTCAACTAGGCCTAAAGGCTATCTTCCTCTGAGCTCTGCTACCCCTGCATTTCTTTCTAGGAGCCAGTATCACTGGTGTTCCTGGGCCGGCTGGGCTGCCTGGTCCCAAAGGGGAAAAGGGAATGCCAGGAATTGTCATCGGAGATCCAGGAAAACAAGGCTCAAGGGGACAAAAAGGTGACCATGGTAAGTGAGCCCAAGTCAGCACTTGCTGAAACTGAATGAGGCCTTGGCAGAAGATCAGGGTTTGATTGGGGCCAAATGGTTCATAGGGTAGACTTGTGCTTGTCTTTACATCTTTGAGATTCGAAGAACCCTTAACAATGACTGCAAAGAAAGGGATGGATGATATTCCTGTGGCTTCCCAACAAAGAGTAGTGGGAACACTCTACCAAGTGCTTCCTAGCCTCCAGTTTCCCCTGGCTCTTTCCAATTTAGCTCTGGACCTCTTTTGGGACTTGGCCAAAGCCACAATGAATGCTTCTAAGGAGCAGAGTTGGTCTGTTTAGTGAGATCTTAGCTCCAATTTCCTTAGCGCTCCATGAGGATGATAGAATCCAAATGGCAGAAGAAACCCAAGACAGAGAGAACATGGGTCTCCTGAGGTCAAGCCCACAGGCTTTACTCTCCCAGAATAGCTTTTGTTTTCATTAACCAAATTCCACCCTGAACTCAGCTTCCCACACTGCTTGAAGTCTTCCTGGGTAACCCATTCTAAAACTTCTCCAAAATTATGACATCATTCCTCAGCTTCCTTGGCAGTGTTCTGGAGACTCACCTGTCTCCCACTATATATAAAGCAGAAAATGAATACAGTCAGTCATGCCTAAGAGCATGGCTATAACATTCAAATTCCAGTTCTCCCTCTCACTGATCTGTATGATCCTAAGCCATGAAGTTACACACCTATCTCTCAATGCCAATTGAACTCAGTTTCTTTTTCTTTCTGTAAAATCGATAGAACTGTCTCACACATCGTTCTGAGGAATCTGTGAACAGTAAGGTAATATGAGTCAAAGAGCATATCTCAGTGTCCAGCATATGCTTCAGAAACACTGGGCACCATGCTATTACATGCCACTTGGGAAGTGGTAACTGCAGTATGTTTGGGACCTGAGGTCTCATAACACTTTCTGTTTATATAGTGTATGTTTCCCAGGAATCATAGTCATACATTAATTCATTTTCTGCTGCAATCTTGAATTGGGACATCTGTTGTTTTTATGTTTAAGCCTTCCTTTGGTCTGGGCAAACTTCTTCTTCTGGGGAATCCAGGCGCTTCTCCAGAGAAAGGTTCAAAGGAGAGTCTGAGCCTGCAAAGCAACTATGGCTTCTTTCCCAGGACACAGAGAAGAAGGAACCAGATGGAAGCATATGGCATTTCTTCTTCTGTTTGTAAATCTTGACTGTGAATTTCTAGTTATCAAATTATTCATTTACTTTAGCTGACATAAAATTATAATTACAGTAAACAGCACACATCAAGTTGGATATGTTATAGAAACATAATTATGAAGGGCAATATGTCACAACGGAATACTCTTGGTGTGATTCTCTCATTAGATGTTCAAAATAAGCAAAACAACCAACATACTGTCTAGGGATGCAAATATTCATGAAGAAATTATGACGAGAAAGAAGGAAGTGAACACAGAATTTGGGAATGGTTCTCTGAGAGGAGGAAGGGGAATCTACACACATAATTACCAAGATAATGCCATCTTCGTTTTTCCTTCATGGGACAATGAAGTACAGATGTGATCACCATACCTAGATTATTCTCTACTGAAGCAATTTGTTTAAAAAGAATACAGCATGTATTGTGCCCACCAGAGGAAACAGTCTGTGATTTGGTAGTGGAAGTAAAACAGACTGAGCCTGAGAACACTCGGTTCCCTGTGCTCACAATACCTTTTGCTAAATGATTTTCAATTATATTGTTGTTTTCATACTTGCATTAAATCTTTAGAGCCTACATTTATCTATTTAAAGTTTCTCAGGGTTTGGCATTGGAATGAGTTAGCAAATGGTTATTTGGCATTTGCAGCTCCTCATTTAGAGCATTTTAGTTTTAATCAAAAAAAAAAAAACCATATACAAGGGCTCACAAGATGGTTCAGTGGATAAAGATACCTAAATTATAAGCCTGACAACCTGAGTTTCACCGCTGGAATCAAAGTAAAGGGTGAAGGAGAGACTCAACTCCACAGAGCGACCTTCTGGACTCCACTCATGCACTGTGGCACACACATACCCAAATACACATGATAGTGATAAGTTGTTAAAAACATGAGATTTTGGCGCTTACTCCATTATATGGGGTTATATGGTATTTTGCTTGTTGGTTTTGCAAAATTTCGGCTGACATAAATACATATGTTTTCTATATGTACATACACATATATAAACCTCTGTTTCCAGGGGAAAAGCATGCAAAATATATCTTTCTTTTCAGTTCCTTACCTCAATGAAAAAGAAAAGTACTTCAGAGAGTCATCACAACAAACCTTTTTTGTGCATGTTTTTTCCCTAAACTTAAAAAGAGTGTTTTCTCAAAAATCAGCGTTTTCATCTCTAGTTTTCCTTGTGATTCAAAGTATTAATGAGCTATTTTAAAACACCCACTTTGGCTAATCTCCCATCTCTTGTTACATGTTTACACAGACTTACCAGCTTTTAAAAGATAAATAAATATAAGAATGGAAATTGAGTAACAATATTTTTGGATTTTTCCTCTCACATACAAGAAGGAATCTCAACCAATGGGTTTTTATCGGGCAGATTCCACTCAACTTTCTTATTTGGCTATCCATTAGAATATGCTTGTTAACACATTTGTTCCCTGCTTAGCGTAGAGTAGGAACTTGCACATGTGTATAGTTTTGATGTTTCCCCTTCAAGATTATCATATATGTATTTAGCATACATTAAATAAATATCTTGTAATTTGATAAAAATTTTTGTTTTGAACATATAGTAGAAATTGTTCCAGAATTCAAAAACACATAAAGTAATCTGGAGCAAAGAACATAACTATAGACTTTGGCTAAAGGCAGACTGATATCTAATACAATGAGATATGTTCAACAGGCAACTATGCAGTAATTCCACTAAGTCACCTACAAAAGACTGGTTGTTCTTATTGCTGCTGTTGTTGTTTGCCTAGACGTGCCAGAAGACAGCAAGGAATCTTAGCACACACAGGAGGATCCATGATATTCTTGCTGCCTCCATTCTGGATAGTCTGGTCTCAGTCATACACCATCCATAACTTTTGGGCAGCATCAGACAGAACTGGCATTTAGGAAAGTTTGGTAAACCAATGTGTTTAATAACAACAACACTTTGAAAACTTTAAATTCCGGCTGCTCAGCCATGCTTTCTTTGACTTCTGATCTGGAGGAAAAACAGCCTAAAATATTTCCATCACCAGTGAAATTGGGGAGCTAGAAATTTCCACAGCTCTGTCCCAATAAAATGAAGCTCCAACTGGAAAGGAAGCATCTGAGCCTGGCTTGCTGTTGTCAGCTTGCTGGGAAGTTAGGATGAATGGAAGACAGCCCTCTACTGGTGTCCTCTGGTCTTGCAGCTAACTCATGGCTTCCGTTTTCTGAATACACTTGGCCATTTCCTGGACATGGGAAGCCCTCAGAGTCCCATTTTATTTATTCTTTGCAGGTTCCCCAGGTCTTCAAGGTCCTGCAGGTACCCCTGGAGCTCCAGGCATCTCCTTGCCCTCAGTCATAGCAGGACAGCCTGGTGACCCTGGGCGGCCAGGCCTAGATGGAGAACGAGGTAAAAATAAGAAACCCCAAACTCAACTGGCCACCTTACTTTTTGATGTGGGCAGATATGCTGTATAATGCAGCCCTTTTCCTGTTGCTGGAAATGCATGGATCTGCTTGGTCTCAATTTATTCCCTCCCATCAAGATCTGAGCGACTGGAACTTGCTGTATTTTGCTGAAGTGTTTTGGAAAGTCTGGGCATAAGGGCTTCATGGACAGCAAACAAAAGGACCTGTACTAGGAGTGGGCCTTGGCTACCTAATTCCCTAGGCCTTCAGTAGCTTCCTATCTCTTTGCACTTCATTACTTCTCCAATCTTATCCCTAGGCCGTCCAGGCCTCCCAGGCCCTCCAGGTCCCCCTGGGCCATCCTCGGATCAAGGTGATCCTGGAGACTCTGGCTTCCCTGGAATTCCAGGCCTTCAAGGGTTCAAGGGAAACCAAGGACTTCCAGGTTTCTCTGGCCTCTCCGGAGATCTAGGGCTAAAAGGTAAGTCTGTTCCACCAGCTGCAAGACCCATCAGTCACCACTGCACAGTCCAGTCACCTTGAAGAGGTTCACGGATGGTGCTTTTCCTGACCAGTCTCCCTGTCACCGTCATGTCAACACCTGACATGTTTTCCTTTTGACCCTTACCAGGCATGAGAGGGGAACCTGGCCTCATGGGGACTCCTGGCAAAATTGGGCCACCAGGAGACCCAGGATTTCCTGGGATGAAGGGGAAGGCGGGGCCAAGAGGTGAGTGCAAGGCCAAGAGTACAATTTCTGGGCCAAGCCTATGCTGTGGGGGGAAGGGGTACAGCATGAAGTTGAGGTTCTTTTGGAAGTCATGTTGTCTACCACACCACAAAACCAACTAGGGCATCATGCTCCCAAACCCAAGAGGTAGTTTCTCTCCTTTGGAGATAGCTCTGTGACAATCTACTCCCAGAACTGAAGGTCCTTTACTGCTTTGCTACCATGGGTCCAGACCTCCCTCTGTATTACTTCTGCATTGCCCCTAGACCACTAACCTCATTTTCTAAGTTCAGAAAAGAAGCAAAATTCTCTCTATCCTTGAGCCAAATTTCAACTCTTCGTCTATCAGCAGCCCCCGGAGGCTCCATCTCCTAGCATGCCTTGCATCTGCTCACTTTCCATCAGTTCTGCTGCTCCCTTGAGGTCTAAGCCATCTGCAGTTCTCATGTACCACCCTTCTTCCCCCAAAACAATCATTTTTTATATATGGTTGCTGATAGAAAGCAAACCATTCTATTCACGGCATAGAAAGGAACCATGGCCCACAAAATCAAGTCTGACACCTCCCTCTTCGTCTCATGCTAGCTCATGTCCCTTTTACAGTCCATTGGCATCTCAAATATTGTACCAATTACCCTCTTTCCCTCCTCCTTTTCCTACTAGTTCCCCTTCCCCTAATTAGCCCCTCCTCTGTTTGTATGTCATATAAGTATGCACCCTCACATAGCACGATGTTCTCCAAATTGTATCCATTCACTTGTACATGACATACTTCACTTTTCATCCCGACTGAAGAAAGTTTCTTCATGTATATGTGTCCTATTTTCTTTGTCCACTCATCTGTTAATGGACATTTAGGCTGTTTCCAAACCTTAGCTAATATGAATACTACAGGGATTAACATGAATGTGTAGGTATCTCTGTGGTATGCTGACTTGGAGTCCTGGGAGTAGTATATTCCTGGGAATGGTACAGCTGGATCATATGGCAATTCTAGTTTTAAGTTATTTTTTTTTTGAGGAGCTCCAATATTGATTTATATGCCCATACTAGTTTACACTCCTGTCAATACTGTATATGTTTTGTGATGCTCTCTTGCCCTTCAATTCTTTAAATGTCTAGCTCCCCCGATACTTCTGATGTTTGAACAGTTTCTGCGTAACTGTCACTGGTTATAAGAAGCTATGGGTAGCTCTAAAACAGACCCCTCTGCCCAAACTATACTATGCCCCCTCCTATTGTTACTACATCATTTATTTCCTTCCCAGTCCTTCTTAAGCTTTGCACAATAGGGTTAATGGTATTTGCCAAATCGTGCTTTGTTCATCTTCATCACTAGACTGTACTCTCCATAAAGGCCCATCACTGTTCTTGTTTCTCATCTCCCGACTCTTGGCAGATAGTAAGGACCCATAAATTACTTGAGTAATGAAATTAGTAAACAAGCTATTCTATTTGTAAAGTGGCCAACTTGGGTGGGTCTCTTAGGCTGGGATGCCAACTGTACCTCTGGAGTTGGATACATCTCTACAGTATCTTTGGTAGTAGATTCTGACCAGTGTGTAAGTAAATAACTGTTCCATCCCTGAGCCAAGGCTCAGCCTACTATAATTTTACAGCAGCTATTTCCTAACTGCCTTCTACCTAGTGAATTCCATACTAGGCTATGGGGAGCCACAATAAGTATGACTTGCTTCCTGCCTTGCCCACATGAACCCACCAAGCCACTAAGAAGGAGATGGAGAAAGAAGGTCCTATCAAGGGTTGTATATTCTGGAGGATTCAAGTGGGGATTGTGAGCACAAAAAGAAAGAGAAAATAATTGGTGATTGCCAGGCAGAGGGAAGGCTGCCTGTGTTCCTTCTCTGCTCCAGACTGACCAGTGCTGTTTCATTACCTGCCTTCAGGCTTTTCTGGCCCCCAGGGTGCTCCAGGACACACACCAATTGCTGAAGCAATGCAGGTTCCTCCAGGACCTTTGGGTCTGCCAGGCATTGATGGCATCCCAGGCCTCACAGGAGACCCTGGGTCTCAAGGCTCTGTGGGTCTGCAAGGTAAGAATGACACCAGAGAAAGGAAACTCACTGGGAAGCTGAAAGGCCTTGGTTGAGAGGCTGAAGCTACTGGCTTGGCACAGCTCTGAGAAAGTGCCTTCATCATATATTTCCCTAGCTATTTCCCAAGGCTCCCAAACTCCTTGCCTGGGAAGGAAAAAGCTAGAAAGCCAGTGGGGCAATGGTTATACTTGTCTTCAGAGAACATGTGAGTCTCTCTCCTAGATATTTCTAAAGTTTTGTTTGGAGCTAGAGGAGACATGGTGAGTGACAAAGGAGAACACAAGGTAATGGAAAAAGCAAATGGCTGAGGACAGGAAATATGGCTTCCAAGTCTTAGCTTTTCCCCAATAGGAGTAACTTATTATTCTTGCTGTGACTTCACTCAAGTCTGAGAAGACTCTGTGCCTTCCACATTGAGCACTTCCCTACCTTGTGCATTTTCTCTCTTATAGGTTCCAAAGGCCTACCTGGCATCCCTGGCAAGGATGGCCCCAGCGGGCTTCCAGGACCATCTGGAATCCTTGGTGATCCTGGTCTCCCTGGACTACAAGGACCTCCAGGATTTGAAGGTCAGGTTAACAAAACTTGGACACTTAGTCAACCATGTAGTAAATTTGCCATTATAAGGTGGCTTACAGGTTGAGTTCTTGTCTCTATTAATGTTCTATTACTATGAAGAGACACCATGACCAAGACAACTCTTATGAAAGAAAGCATACCAAGATTGGGGTATTGCTTTGACAGGCACAACCATGCCTTTATTGGAGGAATATAGAAGACTTTGGGACTTTGAACTAGGAAAGTGTTTGGATACATTAAGTAAGGTGTAATGAGCCATAATAACAGGAGCATGGAAGATAGTATTCAGGGAAATTTGAACTTGGGAGCCTGGCTGAAGAATATTCAGGGGGAAAAATATTAGTAAGTAGGCTAGATACCATTCTTGTGATATTTGGCAAAGAATGTGGCTGCTTTTTGCCCTTTCCATAACCATCTGCCTGAGACTAAACTGGAGAGTTTTGGATCAATGAGGTTCGTAGAGGAATTTCAAGATAGCCTAGTACTGACTGTGCTGTGTGGGTCTGATAGCTCTTATACAGATCCACAATGAAAAGGAACAGGGGGAGCAAGGAAAAAAACCAAAAGTACAGATTGAAAAGGAGCATCAGGAAAAATACAAAATGTAAAGTTTGAGGAAAAAAGGGAGTACCAAGAAATGTTTTGTTGGAGCCAATTCTAGTGCTAAAGAAGATTTAAAAATTTTTTTTTAATCCTGCTGCTAAATGAAATAAAGGGAATAACATCAGGGCAAGACCCCACTTCTGGTATCATCTTATGCCTTTCTTGCTGTTCTATTGCTGTGAAGAGACACCGTGACAAAGGCAACTTTGATGAAAGAAATAATTTAATTGGGAGCTTACTTGCAGTTAGAGTGGTTTAGTCCATTATCATCCTGAATGGAACATGGCAGCAGGCAGGTAGGCACTGGATCAGTAGCTGAGAGAGATATATCCTGATCCATAGGAAGACAGACATAGATAGATAGATAGATAGATAGATAGATAGATAGATAGATAGATAGATATAGAGAAAGCGTAAGTTGGGTGTGGGCTTTTGAAACCTCCAAGCCTATCCCCAGTGACACACTTCCTCCAACAAGGCCATACTTCCTAATCCTTCTCAAATAGTGACATTCTTGGTGACTAAGTGTCTTAGTTAGGGTTTTCCTGCTGTGAATAGACACCATTCAACATTTAATTGGGGCTGGCTTACAGATTCAGAGGTTCAGTCCAGTATCATCAAGGCGGGAGCAGGACAGCATCCAGGCAGGTATGATCCAGGCAGAGCTGAGAGTTCTCCATCTTCATCTGAAGGCTGCTAGCGGAAGTCTGGCTTCCAGGAAGCTAGGATGAGGGTCTTATAGCCCACACCCACTGTGACACACCTACTCCAACAAGGCCACACCTCCTAATAGTGCCACTCCCTGGGCCGACCATATACAAACCATCACACTAAGCATTCGGCTATATGAGCCTATGGCAATCAGATTGTTCTACTCTTCACACTGCACAGCCTCCAGCCTGTGAAGGGAAGCCCTGCATGATTTAAGAAGGCAACAGACTTCTCCACATCCTTGTCTTGGTTCTCCTCCAGCCTTCTATTTATTTATTTATTTATTGTTTGTTTGTTTGTTTGTTTAGACCAGTGTCTTGCTGCATTAACCCAGTTTGCTCTCAAACTCACTATGCAAGCCAGGTTGGCTTCAAACTCTTGATCTTCCTGGCTTTGCTTTTCATGGCTTTCTGTCCTGTCCTGACATGGATAAAAGAATACGACAAATCATTTGTCCTAGGTATAGAATCCTTCTAAAGCTCAGTTGTGAAATGTTGCAGTACAGTGGTTATATCCACCATGGACAGGAGAGGCAGATGAGGCTTTGCCTTTCTATTGCTAATGTTACTTATAATGCTTCCGATTCAGCAGCTAGCTATGTCCTGTGAAAGACTTCAAGGCTGGGCATGAGAAGGATCCCACTCTATTTACTCTTAGGACAAAGGGCCAGGAGGCTGAAGAAGGGTAATGGATGATGTGCTCTTTTAAAATGGGAACTATATAACTGGGCACACATGACTGGGAGTTGTAACTCCATTAGCTTCTAGCTGTGGCAGCTCAGAACCTCATTTTCCTCAACTGTAGAGTAGACTGATAATAGTGCCAGCTCCTGGGGACATCAGGATCAAGTGGCGGAACACATGTATATGATGCACCTTACAAATGTTTAGGATCAATGAGTGGTTAGTGTTATTATCATCTGCATCATACTTACTTTTATGTTCTTTTCTTTTCAGGAGCTCCAGGAAATCAGGGCCCCATTGGGCAGCCTGGGATGCCTGGGCACAGTGTGAGAGTGGGCTACACACTAGTAAAACACAGTCAGTCAGAACAGGTGCCACCATGCCCTGTCGGGATGAGCCGGCTCTGGGTGGGTTACAGCTTGCTGTTCGTGGAGGGACAGGAGAAAGCCCATAACCAGGATCTGGGTAAGTACTGGCTTGACAGCTAGACCTTGCTCCCTGCCCCTACAAGGATTGAGATCTGACCACTTTTCTTCTCACATCCCTTTAGACCCATGGTTGTGAAATAGGCCACAGCTCTAGGGTCAAAGGGATTTTGATTCAAATGCTGGTCCTACTGCTTCAAAGCCACATGCCCTGGGTAAATTATTCAGCCTTTCCAAGCTTTCATTCTCCCTTATGGGGACTAAACTATTTCTACTATCTGTCACATAGAGTGGTGTAAGGAATTCATAAATTACCCAATGTAAAATTTATTTAAGCCTCCATTAAGTATTAGTGATTAGTGATAACAATAGTAACATGACCTTCAGGGCAGTGATGATTACTCAAAGATTAATTGCATTAGCAGCAGGTGTGCTAACTCTTACACTCAAATTCCGTCTATTAAATGTTGGTTTTGCAAAGCAGATTAATTAGGGAGTGATTATTCACTTTATCAAAAGATTCTCATCATATTCAACTCCCCTGGTACCTTTATGATACAATTTGATCCTCAGACTCCAGCACCTACCAAAGTCACAGGACTGTGAGGAGAGAGCTGTACTGCTCTGAGCAAGCATTGAGATGGAAATTCACATCTTCAGCTACTCTAGGTCTTGTGCCTCTTCCCTTGAGCCAGCACTCACTTACCTGATTCTTGACCATCTTCTCTTCCCAGGATTTGCTGGCTCCTGCCTGCCCCGATTCAGCACCATGCCCTTCATCTACTGCAACATCAATGAAGTGTGCCACTATGCCAGACGCAATGATAAATCCTACTGGCTCTCCACTACTGCCCCCATTCCCATGATGCCTGTGGGCCAGACCCATATTCCCCAGTATATCAGCCGCTGCTCTGTATGTGAGGCACCCTCACAAGCCATTGCTGTGCACAGCCAGGACATCACTGTCCCGCAGTGCCCTCTGGGTTGGCACAGCCTCTGGATCGGATACTCCTTCCTCATGGTGAGACCTTGAACCATTCTGTCCCTCAGTGGAGAAACAGAGATAAAGGGTAGGGGTGAAGAGATCAGGGAAGGGCCCTCCCTTTGATCCCATGCTCAAGGGGGAAAAGGTTAGAAAAATACTTTTACAGGAAGAGAGATGAAGATGTGAATTACAATTTTGTGGTGGGGGGGGGTGTAGGATGCGATTTGGTGTTCTGGACTGAGAACCTGTATGTGCCAAAGCCAAGGCCCTACTCTATGTGTCCTTCAGTTTTGTCACTACCAAGGGAAGACTAGAACTGTAGTCTGAACAGATACTGAGGGAAATGCTGTCCTCAACTGAGGCCAGCACATAATTGTACTGATCAGGCTGAGAATAACATTTACCACCTTGCAATCTACCATCCCAGATCTGTCTAGTTCCTGCTATCTCTTTTTGCTATCTCCTCTTAAAGATTGGCATGGAGGCATGCTGTGTTTGTACGGCCTTGTGAGCCTTTTGTTGCTTCTCCAATTTTTGTGGTGCAAAGGCATGCTGTGTGTCTAGCTAGGAAAGAGAACATCAGTAATCTGGAGGGGACGGTTCTCTAACTATCTGGGGGAGGCTTCTTCAAATGAAATCAGGAGTAAGACTAAGGCAACTCGCAGGAAAACTAGTGTAAAGCTCACTGAAGTCTCTTGGTTGGGCAGAGCTTCTCACTGAATCACCAAAGACTCTGGTGTAATTGCTCCCACCCAAAACTGACATGTTTTCATAAGCCAGCATCATCAGCAAAGTATCACTCTGAAAACTAAGCAAACTGGCAGCCTGTTAGCTGCCTGCTGATGCAGATGTACATAAAGCCTCTTTTTGGCCTTCTGTGCTTCCAGCTAATCTGAAGGAAGATGGCTGGGGTGTAGACAGGAGGTCTGGAGGTATAGTGACTACAGACCGCTAGGACAACAGTGGCCTAGAACCCAAACTCCAAGGAAGTCCTCTGAAGCAAGGCCTGACACATTTTAGGTCAAATACACCCAAGCCTTCCTTTAGTTGTCAGGTAATAAATATCGTGTGTCACTCTAGAGGGTATGGCGCAGGTTGAAAATAGAAATGGCTCTAGTGGAGGAGGTTTCCAGATGAGAACTATCGGGGCCATGCTGTTACAAGAAAAAGCATTGGGGAGCATTATCCTCTTTCCCTTCTTAGTGCACAGTGCACAGCAAAGGGCTTTACATGCTGTTAATTCCAAAACATAAATCCAACCTTGTTCAGGGGTATATGTCTGAGGGCCAGCAAGATGGACCCCTACGCAAAGGCACTTGCCACTAAGCCTAACCAAACTGCACACAAAATAAATAAGTATCATACACACACACACACACACACACACACACACACACACACAGCCTGTGAAAACAGGGGGGGAGATGAAGGTGAACCTCACACAGCTGTGAAGTCTGTGAAATAAGTAAGTGTAGATAAGGAAACATTGGTTGGAATGTGATCACTGACCATGCAGGGTACAAAGGAGCTGGTGTAAGGGCACAGCATCCCACAGTTGCTTCAGGGAGGATGGCCAGTGCTTGCCTCCAAAGCCCAGGTTCATCAGGCTGGCTAGAAACTGAGTGATCTGGACCCCAGTGGGGTCCAGAGTTCTAGAATGGGGTGCATATGCAGTCCAGGAGAAATAGGGCATGGAGCACCTCCATGTTGAGTTCTGGCAGAGCTCACACGACCCCCTCCCTTCTGTTTCAGCACACTGCTGCTGGTGCTGAGGGTGGAGGCCAGTCCCTAGTCTCCCCTGGCTCCTGTCTTGAGGACTTCCGGGCCACTCCTTTCATCGAGTGCAGTGGTGCCCGTGGTACCTGCCACTACTTTGCCAACAAGTACAGTTTCTGGCTGACAACGGTGGAGGAGAGAGGGCAGTTTCAGGAAGAGCCCGTATCTGAGACACTAAAAACTGGGCAGCTTCACACAAGGGTGAGCCGCTGCCAGGTGTGTATGAAAAACCTGTAGGGTATTGCCTGTCACACAGCCACTGATCTCCCCACCCACCTCACAACACTCACCTCAACAAGTCTGTACAGTCTGAGAAAGGAAGGCCTGAATCCATTCGTCTGTCAAGTTGTACATCAAAGCCTCATTTGGACTGAACTACTGGACACTGGTCATTCCAACCCTCAGGCCCAACAGATGAGCTCACTGTGCTAGGATTTGCTCTTCTGTTTCCATCCATCTGGTGCTGAGCCCACTGTGCTAGGATTTGCTCTTCTGTTTCCATCCGTCTGGTGCTAACATTCCATTTAGATATGTGTACGATTACTCATGGCTACCTCAGAAAAGTGTGCTAAACTGCCATTTTCTAAGACTGCTAAAGCTCGCCTCACTGCCTTAACCAAGAAGTTCTGTAAAACAGCTAAGTTACTTTTTTTAAATGACAAGACGTCACCACACATTATTTGAGTCAAAACTAGAACTCAGGATTTCCACTCTAAAAGTATGTTTCTGGCTGAATATTATAGACAGCTTAAATCTGCCTAGGGCTAGCTCTCCCTACTGAAGACAGCCTATTATATTTAGACAAGCAGAAGTATTGGAATGAGGAACCAGCCTATAGCCAGAACTGAGCTGTGATTCCTTCCAGAGTTTTGTTAGGCCCATGCCCCATCTTGACTAGGAAAGGTTGAAAGGCCAGTATTTGGTCCTCGACAAATCACTGCCCCCTGGTCCACATCCAGGGAGAAAGACAAGTTGGCCCAGTCCAAAGCAGAACAAAGAATGCAATAAATGTGGCCAAGCTCACAGAAGGAAATGACAATCATTTCTCTTTCTTCTTGGCCTAAGGCAGAGGGATGAGTACATATAGAGGTAGCAGTTCTGCTTCTGAGTCCAGGAACAAAAAGGTAAATCTAATGTCCTCATTCCTCAGAAATCCCTAGTTATTTCAAATGCCACCCAGATGTGAGCAGGGTGACAAACTGAAGCTGCGGTGTGTTGGGTCCCTGCACTCTGAGGCTATTAGAGACGTTCTGATAAAATGGCCATCCAACTACTCTCCCATGGGTAGCCTTTTAAACTATTTGACAGTTGTTGTTTTTTAATTTCATAAAAATCTAGCATTCACCATTGTTAGCAGACCTGAGGCACAGTCTGAGTTGGCCATGAAGAATATTGCCTTCTGTTTAAAGCAATTCATCTTAATTACCAATCGTGTAGAACACAATCAGTTACACTGACATGAAGCACTCCCTTCCACGTTATTTGCTTCCTTGAGTACCATGTAAACTGTGCTAATGCAGGCAAAGCATAACCAGTATATTCTGACATGTTGTCATCACCTCCTAGATAAGTAACAAATGGTGTTGGCTTTGTACATAGCAAATAAAGTTAATGAAATGCGAACATTCAACTTTTCGAGACTCTTTGACTTTCCTAATATCCATTCTCACTACACTTTGTGACAAAACATTGAGATGGGGAAATTAGAAAACGATTTAGTCAAAGGGCAGAAAGAGCCTTCTCTTGGTCAACAAACTCACAATGTGTTTCACAATCAGTACACAACTACTTTTATCTCTTTCACATGCTAGAGTTCAAGAAAGGAGTTTTCATTCTTCAGTGGCCTCAGGATAATTTACCAATAAGTTAAAAGTAAGGAAACATTAAAATCAGTAAAATGAAATCTTCTGACTGGAGAAATGGCTCAGCAGTTGAGAGTGCTTGCTACATAATCAGGAGGACTGGAGTATGGGTCCCAAGATGCGCATGAAAAAGCCACTAGTTCTATATATGTCTTAACCCCAGTTTATGGAAAGTGGAGACAGGAGGATGGCTGGGTGTACTGTCTTCCACCCTAACCAAGAAAACATGAGCCCCAGGTTCATGGAGAGATCCTCTCTCTAAAGATTATACAGAGAATGATAAAAGAGGACACCTGATGCCCAAAGAGGGCCTCCACTTCTACTCAGAGATGTCATGCCTGTGTGAGTATATGCACATGTGTGTAGAAACATACACAAATATTAAAAATGAAATCTAAACTATATGTGGGCACAGTGCATATCTTTCATGTGCAATAACTTAAATATCCACATATGGTTATATATGCATAAAACAATCCTGTGGAAGGATAAACAAGAGTAACTCAGTTTTCAGAGAAGTAAACTGACCCATGGAAGAGAATGGTATTATGCTGAATACCATTTTTCATCTTTTGAATTTTGAACCTATGAGATATATAACGTACTGGCAAAAAAAGAAAGGAAGGAGGGAAAATGAAAAGAAAAAGATGGAACCTAAGGAAAGAAGTGAGTGCTATTTTGAGACTCCAGATACTGGTCTCCTGTGGATCTCTGTAAAGAATGAAGATGAAATGGAGACCCGTGTGAAACACACACTTAGGTCAACAAAAGGAAGATAAGTAGGTACTGTGGAGAGTTGAGCATCCTCCTTGCCACACAGTCAGCACAGGTAAACTCATGAGTATGTGCTTCCAAACCTAGAAAGTTCTTAGTCCTAAAATGTCTTGGACTTGTATTTAATGGACAGATTGAATGTCACCACATGAATAGTTCTTTCTACATATAGTTCTCAATCAAAACAGTATAATTCAAACAATTTATTTAATCCTTCAAACAAAAATCAATGCTTTAAGTAAGTGATTGGTAAGGCTAGTCCAGCCCTCCACTTGCTTTTGTAAATCAAGTTTTATTAGAGTACAGCCATGCTCAGTCACATGCATATTGTCTGGGGCTGTTTTTACAGAGTAGAATAGTTATGACAAAGGCCACCTGGCCTACAAAGCCTAAAATACTATCTTTACAGAAAAAGTTTGCTGACCTCTCTTCAAGTGACCATGGTTTGACGGAAGGATATGGTGACCTCTAATGAAAGTATCAGTAAGGATGGAGGTTGTGACCTAACAAATAGGTTTCTCCAAAAAGGAAGACATTAAGAAGTGTATATTTGACATCATCTTGACAAATATTTTGATAAAAATTATAATTATGTAAACTGCATATTCAGATAATTTAACAAGAGTATTTCTCCCTGATTCGTTTATTTTATTATTTGAGCAAGAAAACAGATTTCTTCTTAGTATTTAGCCCCAAAGAGGTCACACCTGAAAGGGTGAAGAAATATAGTATAACTGTCTCTCATCTGCTCATAGTTGCAGCAAGATAGGAAATGCTGTATATCTTCCACATGCCCTCATTTCAGTTGCTGAAGACTTGCCGTTGCCATGTAAGACAAGCTGGGAAGCAATGGATTCTGAATCTTCTCTTAGACTCCATAATTTTTCTCTGTCTTTCAGGGATGACTTGGTGTCATTGATTTTCTGTTTTTGTTTTATTTCTGAAAAAAAGACAATTGGCTCAGTCATAATTGCTATTGAGTTTGTATGCTATTGGCATATCAGGCACTTGCTGACCAGAAAAGTTTTATGTAACAAGTTCATGTTCTTGTGATGCCACATGGAAGGTAGAAGACCATCTCGTTGAGTTCTCACTATCCTACACACTCAGAATCTCAAACTCTTCCTCCAGGTCAAATTCCTCCAGTTGTTCGGTAGAGTCTATGAATTCTGTTGGAATATAGAAAAGAGAGAAGAAAAGCTTGGTACTTGGATTGATGCTCCCAATCAAGATGCTATCCAGCCACTGCCACTCTGCATGTTTGAATCAATTTGCTAAAAGCAAGTTTGCCTGGAGGAAATATACAATTAGGCCTACTACATAAAGTATTAAAATATTTATTTAAGACTCAAAACAATCAGGCCTGCTCCTATAGACCTGATCACAGTAGTCTGCTTAGGGTGCTTTATTGTGCCCTCTTAGTCTTTCTGATGGTTTATTTATTTGTTGAGATGAGGTCTTGGGATGTAGCTCAAGCTGGCCTGAAACTCAGGACCCTTTAGCCTTATCATTTTGAGTGATTACAGGTACCAACCCAAACATCACAGTACTTTTTGAGTAACCCAGGCCTCTTGTTTGTTATTCTAAACCAAATTTTAGTCATCTTTATTTTGTAATGATAAATCTTTTACACTGAGTTAATGCTCTTTTGTTATCATTCTTTAAAACCTATAAATATCAGCTTCTCTGAAAATTATAATAATTAGAAGTACAATTCTTTGCTCAGACTGGATGAGTAGAAATTTCACTTTTCATAAATGAGATGAGCCACAGTGGCTTTTATGTCAGCAAACAGTACAACATGTGGAGTCTGCTGGCCAAGAGCTTACAAAAACCACTTACCTGCCCCTGTGGTTGTCACTTCTGGCTTGGCTGGAGGTACAAAGGGAGGCCAGTGTGATGGATGTTTCTGAACTAATTCAAACATCCTCAAATTCTCCTTTAGAATTTCCTGGGTAGACCAATGAACAGCCATAAATACCATTGATTCACTACTCTTCTGTTTATTTGGCAATTCATGACCCTGAACTCTAAGCATAGCCTTGTAGTTGACAAGCGTGAAAAGAACACCTAGCAAATACATTTATCCTCTAGTTGAATAATCTGATGACCCTGGCTGACTTCAATTATGGATCCTGTTGACAAGGCAAGAAGGACAGTGGAGCTTATAGCTAATGGAGCCTAATATGGGCTGATCCAGTCATGGGGCTCAGGGAGTTTACCTGGTATACAGACAGAGTCAGCTCAGTGTAGGAGTGATGTGTTCCTTAAAATGTCATTAAATTAAATTAAATATGCTCTAAGAGAATTCTGGTACATATTTGCATGCCTTCAGTTCTTGCCCAAATTTAAGAAACATATCCTAGGGGCTGGAGAGATGGCTCAGAGGTTAAGAGCACTGGCTGCTCTTCCAGAGGTCCTGACTTCAATACCCAGCAACTACATGGTGGCTCACAACTATCTATATTAAGATCTGATGCCCTCTTCTGGCATGCAGGTATATATGCAAATAGAACACTCATATACATAAAATAAATAATTTTATTTACAAAATTTATAAGATAAAATTTAAAATTAAAAAAATATATTTATAAAAAGACAGAATGTATCTTAATTTAAATGATACAGCTATCATGACATTGTCATTCTGGCTTCAAGAATCAATACAGCTATGCTACATATTGAAATGGAAACAACCCCTTTAAAAAAAAAAAAACTCACTTGGAGCTCAAGTTTAGGAACATTTTCTGTTTTTCCAGAAGGACCAAATTCAGTACCCAGCACCCACAATGGGCAGGTTGCAATCTGTATCTAAGACTCCAGAGGACCCAGTGCCCTGTTCCAGCCCCCATAGGTATCTGAATAAACAGGGCATGCTCACAGAGACACATAAAAGTAATAATGGTAAACGTGAATCTTTAAAAAGTAATTCTCTTGGATATATATATATATATATATATATATATTCCACAGTGGTATCCACTGGTAAGTTGCCATCTTTAAAAGCAATTCAGACAACTCTAATTAAATATAGCAGACTATAAACAAGAAACAAAAAAGACACAAAGACAGAAGAGGGACATGTTGAGAAGAAAGGGTTTGATGGGGGGGATAAGAGAGGATAACAGGAGAGAATATGAGCTATCCATCCATCTATCTATGATTCACAGATAGATCGGGAGAGAGAGAGAGAGAGAGATAGGGTGCATGAGAGAGAGATAAAACTGGAAGAAAAAAGAAAAAATATGTGTAACACATTACGTGACTTATTTGTGAATAGTAATGTACTGGCTGGTTGTGTGTCAACTTGACACAAGCTGGAGTTATCACAGAGAAAGGAGTTTCAGTTGAGAAAATGCCTCCAGGAGATCCAGCTGTAAGGCATTTTCTCAATTAGTGATCAAGTGGGGAGGGCCCCTTGTGAGTGGTACCATCTGTGAGCTGGTGGTCTTGGGTTCTATAAGAAAGCCAGCTGAGCAAGCCAGGAGAAGGAAGCAAGCCAGTAAGCAGCATCCCTCCATGGCCTCTGCATCAGCTCCTGCTTCCTGACCTGCTTGAGCTCCAGTCCTGACTTCCTTTAGTGATGGACAGCAACATGGAAGTGTAAGCTCAATAAACCCTTTCCTCCCCAACTTGCTTCTTGGTCATGATGTTTGTGCAGGAATAGAAACCCTGACGAAGACAGTATTTATACAGCTACAAGAATAGTACCACATGTTGTTTTACCCATTAAAAAGGAGTAATAACTCTCTTGGGCTGGGGATATAGCTTACTGACAGAGCACTTTCCAAGGATGTGCAAAGCCATGTATTCAATCCTCATGCTGATGGCAAGAACAAGAATATTTCTCTTGAACTGGATATCGTGGTTCTTATGTACAATCTTAGTACACTGAAGGTTGAAAGAGAAGCATCACAAGCCTGAGGCCTTCCTGGTCTTCATACTGAGTTCCAGGCTAGCCTGAGTCATATAGCACTCACTTCTCTCTTTGATAAATAATAAAATAACTGTAAACTCTATATTTCGTTTCACTAAACTATTATCTGAGGTTACAGATTCTGTTAGAGATGTCAGTGTTATTCATTTGCTCATTATGAAGAAAAATCATTCCTCTATTTGCATATAACACTCTGGGCTCCTTTAATCCTTTGGTTTTAGAGATAGAGCTTCATGTCTCAGGTACCCAACCTGATGCTTTAAACAATACTCCCTATGATCTCCCTTAATTCATTCAGCGAGTGTGTATGACATCTACTTCGGATGTGTTAGAGGCTGAGTGAAATGGATAGAGATTGGTGAATCAATGTAATAATTCTCTTTTTACACACGATACCAAAGAGGGAAAATAATAACTTATCACAGACTTCTGCCAATGCTGATCTCTTTCAGTGGTCACATGCATGTATTTTATATAAATAAGCCAGTTAATAGAAGGAAAAGTCCTCTAAACCATAATGAAACATACTGGGTTGTAAATGAACCACTAAACCCCTAGAAAGCACTTTCATCTCTTTACTCCCTTTTGCAAACATATAGTCAGGAAGAAATGCTGACTGAGCAATATGAACTGGGCAGTTGGAGGTTGAAACAGCCTAATATTAGCTGAGCATTTCAGGTGCCTCTCAGCTTAGCAAGCTGCAATGTTAACTTTCATTGCTGAGTCTATCTTTCAGCTGATGAACGCAAAGACTTTATTCACTTTCCCCAAACTTAAGTCGGGTTCTCCACATCCGACAGGTTCATTTTCATCTTTGTTTCCTCCTCTTGCAACCAAATTTTATCAGACTGTTTTCATGTTATTATGTAAAAATAATCTTAAAAAATACAGTCATCTATAGTAGTTTTCAATACTTTTTTTAAAAAAAATCCATACATACTTACCTTCTGAACAAGGCTACACCAATTATCAAAGTCTTTCTCCTCTTTGCAGAAAAATCCCTTGGGTGAGAAAGAAGAACACTGCTTAGAATCCCCCTTTATAAGATAGAGAGAGCTGTTTTCCCAGATTTAGGAGGTGGGCCAGCATCTTGCCATGCATCTTTCTGGAGGTACATGAAGACTGTCCGGCTGGGCTTCTCTCTCCCCTAAATCACTGCTTAAAATACGCACACACCTTGCAATTCTCTCTCTTCTTCCCCCTCCCTCTCCCTCCCTCCCTTTGTCTCCCTTCCTCCCTCCTGCCTCCTCCTTCCCTCCATTCCTTACTCATTCTCCCTCTTTCTTCTGGTCTCTAGCTTCTTTCTTGCCTTCCCCCTCCCCCAGCAACACTGCTGGACATTTTAACTTGGAACTAGAGATATGATATATGATATATGAAATATGATATATTATTGATATATGACATATGATATATGATATATTTCAAGTACAGCAGAAAACAAAAGCCCAAATAATACTTTTAGCTAGAAGCATTACTTTAAAAGATGGCTTTGGCTCTTCAAAAAAATTATTAGAATTGTGAGAAGCAGCAGTGTCCTTCTGCCCTGACAGTCATCCCTCAGTAGGAGGAATGGTCCTAAACAAGGGAGTACTGCTCAGTCTTTGGTTACTGGTGCTCTGATAGATGAAACAGGAAATGAGGATGTAGAAGGGGCCCTTTCAATGTATGCTGATAGCAACCACACTTTCCAGAGCAAGCCTGAGACATCCTGGATTTGGGCATCAAGAAATAAATGCTGACCTCTCAAGGACTCTTACTCCCTTATCCCTTCCTAGTCTTTTCCCACCTTATATTTATACAGCAAACATTTGAAGGCGATAAGGACTAGAGTGAGAGATACTAATGCTGCTGCCCTCTCTACAGTGTGTACAGTGTGCCTGGTCCTGTACTGAGTGCTTATATATGTTACACCTCACATAGGCAAATAAAGAGAGAAGTAGTGCGTCCTTACTTCTAGACACGTGAAGACTGATGCTCAGAAAGGTTAAGTGACTTTTCCTACATAGTTCAGTAGCAGAGCTTGGGTCCTAATGTAAAAAGTTTGGCTCCAGGTTCCATTCTTTACCTACCATATTATCGTGCCTCATTTGGGGGTGCTGAGAAAGTTCACTCTTGCTATGCTACCTAACAGCCAATTGCCAAGGAACCTATTTTAGATAGGTTACCATCAAAGCTCCTTGAAATACCCACCAAGGCCACAGAAGGATCCAAGTTCAGGATACTCATCCGCTGTGGAGACTGCAGGCAATGGAAAGTCTGGTCATCTACTAGTCCACTCTCTTCAGTGTCAACAAAGGTCTGGGTTGTGTGAGGGTCCAAGAAAATGAGCTCATCACCTGTTTTAGGAAGGCACGGTTACTCTTTGAAGAACCACTGGCCCTGGCCCCACTGCTGTCCAAAGGATGAGCTTTCCCCCACCCACCCCCAATTTCTCCTAACCCCTTCCCTTTCAACAATGAGAATGGGATGACAGGAAGCCCAAAGCCAGGGTGAGCATGCTTGAGAGAAGCCACATGTGCCAAAATCTAATCATTCAAAGAGAGACTTGACCTAACATCTCTTCTATATCCAGGTCCCCAAATGAAAAAGGATAGGTTTGGGAAAGGTGGGAATGACAGAACACAGGATGACATGGCAGGCTCTGTGAGCAGCAGTTGCAAAGAGGTGGTAGGCGAATCTCCCAACGCTGTGTGCTCCAATACCACTAGGGAGCGTTCAACATCTTTCAGCATTGGAAAGCATCGTGAGATATACTACTGGTTCTCAGATCCATATTCAGAGAGCACCTCTCAAAATGGAAAAGGCCTTGGCCTCCATAGGAAATTCTACCCGCAGGCAACGGGGATGCTAACCTCTGTGGATCAGAGCCCAGTGAATTTACGCCTGTTCATTGATTAGCAGTTAGCTAGTGGGTTAGTCATTGTGAGCAAGCCTGTCAGTTCCCATCAGAAAACACAGCCACTGTCACGTAAACCAGTATAGATGAACCTCACTGGAGAAAACAACTTGGGATGACTAACTGATGTGTGTGTGTGTGTGTGTGTGTGTGTGTTTTGCTGGGGATCAAAGTCAAGACTCTGTATATATTATGCAAACATTTTACCACTAGGCCAAAACTCAAGTCCAAGATGACTGAGTTTCACAGTAAGAGGAAAGTCATGCTTCACTAAACCGCAAAACCTTAACCTCAAAACAACCCAGGAGGAGATTTGGATGACAAAATATCTACCCTGATCTAATGGTTAAAGGGTAAACAGTTCTTTTGTTGCAAAATAGATATAAATGCCTCAAGAAGCACCCAGCCTCACTGTCCAGCTCCAAGGCCACCTGGATCTCTATGACCTCAACCATGTCATATGATAAAAGATTATTTACTAGAAACAAGAAAATGTCCCCTAAGTCTTTCGAATTGAATCCAAGGGGCGCATCTATGTGATTCTACTGGCAAAGACTATGTTACTGATGCCTGGTGCAAAGTTTAACTCTTCTGTGTCATAGGCAAAGACAATGCACTTACTTCTTTCCCCTTTCAAACACTTGTTTTCCATTGCTGTCATGGGGCCTGTTCTAGCATCTTACATGTTCATAAGAACCAGAAATGTTCACCTCCATGAAATGTATGCAATACAACACCCAACATAAAGACATTTTAGTTACCTCACTTTGAGTCCAACATATTTACTCACAAATATGTAGCTAAGAAGCATAGAAATCAGCACCTCTATATGATTTACTACATGAAAGTTAAAGTATAAATTTCTCGCTAGACCAAGGTGAGTGTCACACTAAAGAACAACCCAAGATGTGCATCACGGATTCTAAGACCTTACGATAAAGGTAGTTGGAAAGGGAAGTTGGAGACATAAAATTAGAAATCCCAAGAGTGCTTTATGTTAAAGTGTTGGGAATGATAATAGCTTGCCGGAGTCTCGCCATGACCTTTCCACATGAGTGGGGAGGGGACAGCTTCGCAGGCTACCTCTTTTCTGAGAGTGTCTATAAGAGATACAGCAGAAGACAAATGACATCCAAAAATTGACGCTGAGACTAAAGGTCTCTACCAAGGTTCGTGGAGAAGAGGCAGGCTGGTCAACCATCTGCATAGACCATAGCTAATGCTGTAGCTCTTCACATGGCAACCTTACCCAAGAGCAAAGAACAAACTGTTCCTTCCTTCTGAGAAAGCAAAATCTGACAGCCAGAGGATCAACATGGCCAGAGCCTCCCACATCTGGATCTTCTCCAGGTGCCCACTTGGCTGAAGGGCCTTAGGAAAACTATCAGGGTGGGGAGGGCAGACCCAGATGACCAAATTGGGATCAAATCCTGGCTTCACCGCTTGTTAGGCTAAGTAACATTGAGGAAATAATCTCTCTTAATCTTCATTTCACTATCTGTAAAATGAAAATTTCTCTTCTCTCTCTCTCTCTCTCTCTCTCTCTCTCTCTCTCTCTCTGGTGAATAATGACTACGGGGAAAATATGGACATGTTCAGTACAGACTTTTTCCCACAAATACTTCTGATCCATGGTTAGTCAGATCTAGCCATGGGAAACCCACAGATACTAAGTCATAGCGGTGTCTGCATATTTTTGCATCACTTTGTTTGACAAGAACTCCAAAGCTTAGACAAAGAGGGCAGCTCAATGTACATAGTGCCAAATACTGGGGTTTGTACTTAGGAAAATAAATAAAAGGTACTATGAGCTCCAGATTTTCCATTAACTTGTAGTTTTAAAGCGGGGCCAATAGATGGCATTACAGAAACAGAGGCAGCTGTGTGGCAAGCGCCTCAAGAAAGAATGAAACAGAAAACTAAAGAATGACAGGGGTGTTGGGTGGAGCCATCTCTCAC
This sequence comes from Rhynchomys soricoides, assembly GCA_019843965.1. Taxonomy (NCBI): domain Eukaryota; kingdom Metazoa; phylum Chordata; class Mammalia; order Rodentia; family Muridae; genus Rhynchomys; species Rhynchomys soricoides. The sequence goes on from JADRCH010007585.1 coordinate 2,605,058, forward strand.
GGAAAGAACACTTACTATACGTCTAACTTGTTGCTAAATGGTTTACCATGAGATGACCTAACAGGGAGTCAAGTACCTGTATTTGAAAGGAGAGAAAGCTAAGCCTGAGTTGTTTTTTCTCCAGCAGTCAAGCCACTAGCTAGCAAGGGTCTGGTGTACAAGGTCAGCTATGAGTGTTACCATCCCACCTCCCCAGTCTCCAAGGAATGATGTGAGATGATCAATGCCCTCTCTACACTGTTCTCTGCATATTCTCCCATGGCACTTGCTCACAGATACTCTACCTCTCCATGCCGAGCAAGCAGTCTAGCTAGCTAAACGACTTTCTTGAATCCGAGTGTCTGACCAGTCCATTTCCACAAGAGAATGCCCTGTGCCAAGTCTCACTGGTGACATCCCTCCTTTTCTCATATTCTTCAGCACTCATCAGGTGTCCTGGTTCTTAAAATATGGACCAGCAACAGCAGCACTGAAGACCCTTAGGACAGCAAATCTCAGGTCCTATCTTAGACTTACTATACCTGTATCTCAATAGGTCCACCAAAGGATTGTGAACAAGTGAGGTCTACATGCACCAGCTAGCATGCCATGTGCTAAGGGCCTTAAATGTCTCTGGTCACAGTTAATGAGTAAGAAGGCAAAATTTCTATTTACAGAAAATGATGGAGTAATCACTAGAGCCCACATTAGGAGGTTAGTAGATTTTCCTGTAGCTGTTTTTAGGGGATTTGTTTTATTTTGGTTTAGTTTGGTTTTGGTTTTGGTTTTGAGACAGGATTTCACTTTGTAGCACGGGCTAGCCTGGAACTCACTATGTAGACCAGGCTGAGCTTAAACTCATATAGATCCACTTGCCTCTGCCCCTCTGCCTCTGCCTCTGCCTCTGCCCCTCTGCCTTTGTCTGTGCCTCCACCTCTCCCTCTGCCCCTCTGCCTCTGCCCCTCTGCATCTGCCTCTCCCTCTGCCTCTGCCTTTGCCCCTCTGCCTCTCCCTCTGCCTCTGCTTCTCTGCCCCTGCCTCTCTGCCTCTCCCTCTGCCTCTGTCTCTGCCTCTGCCTCTCAGCCTCTCCCTCTGCCTCTGCCTGTGCCTCCCTTGTGTTAGGATTAAAGGAATGCTCTACCACACCCAATTATAGAGGTTCATAGTTTAAAGGCTTAGTCACACTATTGGGAAAGGCACAAACAACTCTGTCTTTGCATCTTCTAATTCCTACCCACTCATGACTCTAAATAATGAGATAGCCAGTCTATTCGTGGTGACCTGGGAAACCAGTGGATGCTCCAAAGATGTTGCCTGAACTTCAATAAGAAGGAAATCAGAAAAGGCAAAATACTGAAATCCCACTGTCCTGGGACCCACATGCAAAAGAGAACCATTCTGGAGCAACACCGTGACCTTGTGTCCAACCAGTAGGAAAGATTAAAACTATCTCACCAAGAGGCATAAGTAGATGCATTAGTGGGGACATGGTGTCCAGCAAGCACAAGGAAACAAGAATCACTCTGCATAAATCAGGTTGGAGACAGAAGGAGCTGACCAGAGACCATAGTATCCCTAAGCTAAAGCAATGCCCACTCACCAGAACCTATATCCCAGGAACACTTTTGTCCCACACCCTTCCCTGGCCCATGACAACTTACTTGCAATTCATTCTTTCTTACCTAAGAATCCTATGAAATAATAGGCGTTATTTGGCTTTCCTCCTAAAGCCCCTAAAGACTGTGGCATCTTAAAACACTCCTAAAGGGAAAGAGAATGCAAGATTCTCAACTCACTTGTGGACTGCTGCTCACGGATCTCTGTGCAGACATGTACAGTGTGATGAGCAGGCAGAAATGGGTTCAAGAAAAAAGGAGACTTACTTTAAATGCTTCAATATACACAGGATTGATTTGGTTTATGCCCAGGCGAAGGGGCACAATGAGCAGCAGGGGTTTCCAGGCTGGGCATAGGGCAGAGGTGCCTTCACTCTGATTGGAAGCAGTCAGAGAATCAGGAGGGCTCTCACCAGCTGTATCAGCAGCTCCCACAGAAAGAACACAGCACATTTTCTCTAAAAACAGAAGGCAAGAGATCTGGATGAGTTGGGACTATCTAGCACTAAGACCTTTTCCAAAGGGAAACACAGGGACCTTGCATACTGCTGCTCTCCCTGCCTGGAAGGTCCTCTCCTTTGCCACTAGGAGCCGGTCAGTCTCACTTTCCACAGGAATTCCAGGCTATTCATTTAGATCCTTGATCTTCATATTGGACACTGAGCATTTTCTTAATGTCCAACAGGTATTCTGAACTCATTCCAAGAATGTCATTTCTAAATTAGTCTTGGAGGAACTTGACATCAGGGACTGTATATTTGGGTTTTTCTAACTTTAATGGCAAAGAAAGCAGGCCAGGGCAATGGCCAGCCTCTATGATCCATCTACTTGTGATTCAACACATTATAGACACCAGAGCTTCTTTGCAATGAAGTTTCTCCCTTTCAGAAGACTGGAAAGGAAGGGAACAGGGCCGCTTTACTCTTGTAGGCTCCCTGTCCTTGTGGATCGAGCCACAGTATCTATTGAGTTCTAAATTTCTGAATTGCAAAAGGGACTACAACCACCCATGAGAAAGTTAACAGCCCAGGGACTCACTGATATCTTCAATGACCACTGTGTTATCCATTGAAACATAAACAGCCAAGGAATTCCATTCATCAAATAAAGCGAGTTTTCTGTGAAGCAACATATAATGAAATCACAATTGGAAAACATGAGAACATCAGTTGGAAATGGTACAATGTATTCCCAGATTACTCATGTCACATCATACTGAGCCGAGCCACAAAGAAGTGTGTGCTTGCTTAGCTCTGGTTTCTTTGACAGATCCCTAGGACATTTTATGCCCAGGGCTTTGGAGATTACCACAGAGCCACTGTACCTGAACTTCTAAAAGAAGATCTTGCTTTATAAATTGGAAGAATCTACTTCATCAAATGGCAAAATTCCTATTGGAAAAAAAATGTCATCTATGTATCTGTCCTGAAAAATCCCAACACATTTTGATTCCTTAAATAAAAGACATTCTAAATTATTGTTTTTTTCCTTTTAAAAAAGAAAAAATAATGATGTCATTAAAATATATATTGGGAGCTTTTGTGGTTCAGTGGCAAAGTACTTGACCACTATGTATGAGGCCCTGGGTCCTGGGTCCATCCATCCATCCAATATATATATCCATACCCCTAGGATCCTCCTGTATCTGTCTCCCAGTGATGGGGTTATGGGTTATATGCTTGTTGCTATTTTATCAATTATATGGCCTCTTGATGCAACCTTAGGTCTTTATGCTTGTACTGCAAGAACCTTATCCATTGAGTCATCTCCTCAGCCCTGTTACAGCTTTAAGTTACTAATTTTAATTCACTAACTTTTTCAGAATAATAGTGACATAATTTATGGTCACTTGTTTTACTATTATTAATATTGCTATTATTATTATTATTATTATTATTATTATTATTATTTTACCTTAGGATGGTGAAAAAGTGGCATGTACTCAGTAGAAACCAAATTTTGAATTTTGAATTGGAATCTTTCCCAGGGCTAGCCACACATAATAAGAGACTTCCTGATGATGCTGAGCAGTTGCAGGGAGCTTCAGCTCCAGTCAGCTAGCTGATCATCAGGGGAAACTGCTCATTTGTTGAGCTGCAATGTTCAATAGTGTAGATACGGTAAAGGCATCTTGATTTACAGTATTTTCACATTATGATGGGCCTACCAGGATATAAGTCATCTGTCTTTTACTGTGTTAAAGAGCGTATGTGCTCTTACTATCAAAGGCAATCAAAAAAACCTGAATATACTTAAATTCTTATGAAAATGAAAATGGATGGGGGCGGGCTAAAGGGACACACAAGAGGAAAAGAATCTTCAGACCCAGGAAAAGACAAGAATAACCAGGGGCAGAGTAACAGAGGGAAGGAAACCTATAAGAACACTTTGATTACAAATGTCATAATGGAATCTAATATAATATGCCGATTTAAATATACAAAAAAGAAGGACCTTCCATTTGTTTACTCTTAGAAACCTCAGAATGCAGAAGAAAGAAGAAAATTTTATTTGAAACCAGATTTGGGGCTTGGCTTAGTCACTCTAGTGTTTTATACATTCTTCTACTTAGTTTTCCTTACTGTACTTCTGGAATATAGAAAGTTCCTCATCAGCAGGGGTAATGATGCCCAGAAAGTACTCTGACTAAGGCAAGAAAGTGGTCCCAGTGAAGTTTCACTGGTAGTAGGGATTAAAGCCAAGATACATCCCTGGGTCCCAGGAAATCCAGACTACTCACCTCCTGTGCACATCTCCAAACATGCTATTTATTCACTGAAGACTGGTTTACCGTTGGGACAAAACCCCTATTCTACTTTATATGGAGCCATAATATCCAGAAATTGAAATATGCTGTAGCAAGGGAGTCCTAATGATATCCATCTTCTGATCCCTACATCTAGCCCCAGGTTCTGGCTGCCAATTCCATTTATTCATTGAGCACTTACTGGGTGCCTATACATAGTAGGCAGTTTTATGGGCAACTGCAACAAAACAGTTTCTGCCTTCAGAGAGTTTTCCTTCACTGGCCGACCGTCAGGAAGGAGAGAACCATAAGAGATAAGATGGCTTGAAGATGTAGGTGCTAATGATACTCTCTCCATTTACAACCTGACCTCTCTACTTCATCTCTTGTGCTAGAATACAAATTGTAGAATGTAAAAAAAAAAAAAAATTGAAAGTATCATCTTAAACCTACTAACAGATGACAAACTGATTCCAAGACTCCCTTGTGATTTTTATGCTCCAATAGGCTGCAAATTCCTTCAGGCGATGACTGTGTCTCTGTTATTTCTGTATACCCAGTGTTTAACATAGTAAAGGCATCTAGTAAATGTTAAATGAATTGTAAGGTTTTAAAAAGCATATTTTAATTAAGGGTCAGTAATGCTCTGCTTTATGTGTGAAGGTCGGAGGACAACTTGCATGGGTTGGTTCTCTCCTTCCACCACGGATCAAACTGAGGTCATCAGGATTGGCAGTAAGTACCTTTACCCACTGAGCCATCTTGCTGGCTCAATCAAGTCTTTAATACTATACAGGATCGGAGTCTATTTCTTGACTACACCAGTTAAGGCTCTGCCACTTAGTATGAACTTTTTAAATTCAAAAGACCCTCAGGCTGACAATTCCCTGGCACATGAGCATCCATCTGTAGGGTGAGAAACAGAAACAGAGTCCTGGAGTATAGGCACATATATAGATAGCAGTGATTGTATCTCTGATATATCAAGACAGAGGTCCATGCTTATCCACATCAAAGAAGTATGTGAACAAAATGGTAGAGATGTTTGATGACTTAGCAGGAAGAGGAGGATTGCAAGCATACTTAAACTGATGGGAGGTTTAGCTGGCTGGGGATGGAAGCACAAGGAACAAGTAGAACAAGCAGATGCCAGACATTTACTTACTTTATCACCTGTGCAACTGTATTTGGTCCAAACCATTCGCCAATTGATTTCCCTTCTCCTACACCCATTTGTGCTGTTTTATGTGGAAAAATTAACATGTTAGCAAAATATCTTTCATGAGCCACAGACTCCTGATTTGATTTTATTTTTTCTGAGGAAAAAAGTAGACGGACAACGTAGTGCAACCATATAGGAGTAAGGGGAAGAACAAGTTCATAGGCATTACTTTGAAACTAGAAATTTGATGATCTTACCCATCTGATGGATTGAATAGCAACAGTCTTTTCTATCAAGGAAGCACTGCAATATCCTTTGGTATTCTTTGGGTTGTTCTTTTTGTCTCTCCCAGTTCCAATCTTTCATGGGGGGGGGATAAAAAAAGATAAATAAGTAAACCACCACTGCTTATTACCAGGCATTAAGTTAGAAGAAAATCAAAAGACCTCCATCCAGAAGGCAGGAATGGTAAGGTTTTCCTAAGTATTCTTCATTTAGATCGCAGATGCTACAAAACTGTCAACTTCTAAGGATTTGGTGGGTATGAAGTAAAAGCCAAGGCTGGAGGATGGAGCTACATGGTAGATCCCTTGTCTGGTATACGGGGGAAGTTAAAAGCTGAAGACGAAGTTGAACAAACAATTAACTTGCCCTGATGGCAGGAGCTGGATAAGGATTACATAACAGCAGTATCACACGGGTATTTTCTGGCAGCTGCACCAAAAGGCTTATAACTCAGATGTCATAGTATCTCATCTCTACACAAACAGCAATGGTTTTTGTCTTTACCATCTGGCAACATTACCAACAGGTCTCATGAGGGGAAGTGCTATTCCAACATACAAGAGTTTATGTGGAAATAATATACACAATTCATTGCTAAGGAAGTGTTTTATAAAATTGTATATGAAAAAAGAGTTATGGAGTGCTCACAAATAGGGATCTATCATGACCGCACTCCAGAAGACCCAACAAGCAGCTGAAAGAATCAGATGCAGTTATTTGCACCAAACCAATGGACAGAAGCTGCTGACCCCTGTGGTTGAATTAGGGAAAAGCTGGAAGAAGCTGAGGAGGAGGGTGATCCTGCAGGAGAACCAGCAGTCTCAATTAACCTGGACCCCCGAGATCTCTCAG
>JADRCH010007585.1:2611797-2633194 GCA_019843965.1 Rhynchomys soricoides
ATTTGTGAGCACTCCAGAAGACCCAACAAGCAGCTGAAAGAATCAGATGCAGTTATTTGCACCAAACCAATGGACAGAAGCTGCTGACCCCTGTGGTTGAATTAGGGAAAAGCTGGAAGAAGCTGAGGAGGAGGGTGATCCTGCAGGAGAACCAGCAGTCTCAATTAACCTGGACCCCCGAGATCTCTCAGACACTGGACCACCAACCAGGCAGCATACACCAGCTGATATGAGGCCCCCAACACATATACAGCAGAGGACTGCTGGGTCTGGGTTCAGTCAGAGAAGATGCACCTAACCTTCAAGAGACCAGAGGTTCCAGGGGGTTTAGAGGTCTGGTGGGTTGGGGGTGGAGACATCCTCGTGGGGACAGGGGCTGGGGAGGAGGTATGGGGTGTGGAACAATCAGAGTGTGGATGGGGGGGGATAAAATCTGGTGTGTAAAACAAACAAACAAACAAACAAATGTGTATACCAAGAGAAGAAAGAAAATATACTCTAATTCCAGCATTGAAGGGGCTGAGGCAGGAACATTTCAAGCTCAAGGCCAGCTTAGACTATATTTTTGAGTTCAAGATTAGCCTAAGCTATATACAGCAAGATCTTTCTTTCCACAACACAAAACAGAAGGCAGTTGATTCAGTTGGTAAAGTGCTTGCCAACATGAGGACCACAGTTTGGAAACCTAGCACCCTTGTAACATACTCAGTGTGGTTGTAATATGCACCTATAATCCAGTGCTAGACCGTCAAAGACAGAAGGATCCCTGGGGCTTGGTGGCCAGTCAGTCTAGCAAAATCAGGAAGTTCCAGGTTCAATGAGAGACCTTCTCTCAAAAACAAGGTGGAAAGGGATTTAAAGAAGATATGTTAACCTCTGGCCTACACACACACACATACACACACACACACATACCTTCATATATGCAAACTGCCAGGCATGGTGGCACAAACCTATAATATCAATGCTCTGGGATGGGAGATAGAGGCAGGAGGATCATGATTTAATTTGGTGCCAATTTGGATTACAGGCTCAGTTCTAGGCACACTTGGGCTACATATAAGATTGAAATATATACAATGTATGGAAATGTCACAATAAAACCTACTACTTTATACAATTAATATATGATAATAAGATGTTGATTTATCCCTTAAAATAATAATAAATCTAGATTAAGAAGTATGTACAGTACTTGCTGGATATAGAGTCAGAGTATCAGCATTATATTCTTACATCTATGCTGCTTCACCCTGGACAAATCACTTCACTGCTATGAATTCCAGTTTTCTCATCTGTGAGCTAGAAATGATGGCAGAACACAGGGAAAGCAAGCACAGAGTATCCCAAATTCTGGCAGGAAGGTAGTTTACTCTAAAACTCCCCAGCCCTTTCCAGATACTCTCCAAAATCTGGCACAGGACCTGTGAGTCTGCACAGTGAGATTAACAACAGCCAGCAAGGTCAGCGGCTTAATAACGAAAGTGAACTTATACTTGAATGTATAAACGGGTGTCTATCCAAGGTCATCCCACAGGGGTCCATGAAGAAGCATGAATATGTCCCAGAGAACACAAAACCAAGAATTACCAGAAGGTTATTAACTAATGAAGCCACCTCTTAAGGAAGCTAATTTAAGGGTTTCTTCACTGTCAAATGGATATATTCAACCAAAGCCAAAGAGCACTACCTTCCCTATTCAGCACTTCCTTTAGGTCACTCATATCCTGAACCTCATGGGTATTTTAAGAAGAATCAAGAAACAGACTGCCCACCACACCCTTCTTCCTGTTTTCTTTGTTATCGTTTTCATTTGGTTTTGTTTTGTTTTGTTTATTGAAACTGGTCTTTCTCTGTAGCCCAGGCTACTTGGAAACTTAGTATGTAGGCCAGGTTAGCCTCAAACTCACAGCAGTTCTCTTGCCTTAGCCTTTTAAGTGATGGGATTATGGATATAAGCCACCATGGCCACAGGTTTTTATTTTGTTTTGTGTTTTGTGTTTTGAGATGGGGTCTCTCTCTATGAAGTCCTGGCTGACATGTAATCCCATAGTTGAACAGGCTGGCCTCAAACTCACAGAAATTTACCTACCTCTGCCTCCTGAGTGCTGAGATTAAAGCTATGTACCACCATGTCCAGGTTAGGGCCACAGCTTTTTTATCTGACATTTTAAAAGACCCTTCCAAAGAATAACAATAATGGAAATTCTAAATGACACATCTCCCCAGGTTAATTCTGTCCCAGGAAAATAACTCTCACATGAGGACATTTCAGCTATTTCCCTCTCATGATGGGCTTGGTTGGCTTGTCAGCCCATTACTTGAGCTGTTACAAAGCAATTCAGGATCTGCAGTTTGGTTACTGAATGTTCTTAAACTAATAGCAACAAGTAATATAGCATACATCTCTGAAACCATTTGTAGAGCAAATGAAACTCACCCCTTCCCAAGTGTCTACAGATGAGGGCTTGAGCCAGCATCATCTGCCCACAGCGCAGCATACATCCCCAACCAGCATCAGATGAAGGGCCTGTTCCCCCTGTTGGCAAAAATGGATGGGCATGAAAATATGTTCCTTAAGTTAATCTTTTCTCACTCATCAGCATATTTGAAACTACAAACACACATACATATTCATGAACTCTGAAAAGAGAGACAATAAATGTATTTCGAGTCATATAGGGTTTGGATATAGGAATGGGATATGTGAAGGTAATACTGAATCAGTGGAAACAGGTTCTACAGACAAAGACAAAGCAAACAAAGAACTGAACATGCCCCTTAGGTTTCTTGCTTGGAGACTGCAGAGCATGCATTCTATTTTGGTAAGTGAGTATCTATAACTATGTATGACTATCAACAAGCAAAGTACCTTGGCTAAAGCACAAACACAGCCACCAACTGTGGACATCAAAATGATCAAAGACATATAAAAGGCTCTTGACTCCTATAAATATACTTAATGAAGTTTAAAACAACAACAAAGACATGATGAACCTTTGTTAGGCAGAAGACTAATATGTAGTTAGACAATCTAAGCACACACTCTCCTTGCTTCAGTGGGCATTATAAGAATTAAATGAGAAAATATCTAGCAGCTCTGGAACACACAAGATACTTGGTATTATGAGTATGGTCTTACATAAAATGCTACTGATAAATTATAAATACACTATATCTTTAAAATATAGAAATTCAGCTAATAATAAGAAAATAGGTTCCATTTTACAAAGATTTGGTGTAAAGTCACACGTGTGGCCAGATTAGGGCCCTATTCAAAAGGAACAACATAATCAGGTAACAGTTTTCTTTTCCAACTCAGAACTAGAAACGTTTTCTAGAGGATGATCTCAGAAATTTAATTTCAAAGAAGTCATCACTCTTGTAAAGAAAAAAAAAAAGTAGGCCAAGTTATTCTCCCTCATTCTGATCTCTTTGTTATAGGGACTGAAGGAGCATTGCTGTATCGAGACTAAGGGAAGTGAATAGATTTGTGATCTGGAAGGAAAGCGTTCAGTCTTGCTAATGCAGGGATTAAAGGTCAGATTAGTACAGAAAAGGTAGGGTGAGGTCTACATACAGCCAGGTCAGCTATTACCAAAATACTGTGAGAGTTGACTCAGATAAATTGCTCAGCTCTGTAAAAGATCTCTTCCTCCAGGGAACAGTAACAGTAACATTAATGATGGGTACTAAAGAGTGTTCTTTTGTGTTACTACTGCTTGAAGAGCAAAGAAAATGCTTGCGTGGACTTCAGGTTTGGTCCATGATAGGAAGGTAAATTTCATTCCAATTACAAGGTCCAACCCTGTATCAAAATTGATCAGACAAGTTTCTTTTTAGGAGAGTAACTTGTACACCTTCCTTTTCCATGACACTAGGGAGCGGCTGCACTGCTCACAAACATTTTACAAATCTCTCAGATGGAGCAAATTCATTTAACTTTACTGAATTCTCCTTTCCTTTCCCCTAGATGGCAGCTAGGAACAAACTAGAATAAATTCTAAAGAAATCTTTCGTAATTTATCTCTGAATGTCAAAATGTTCCCATCTCATAAGGAAAAAAAAAAAAACCCAGAAGGAATTATTTTCTTTCCTCAAGGCCCAAGCCTCTTTAATAGTTACATAGTGCAATATGCAATGGAAGGTAATTTAATACCTAGATATTATCCAATTACAGCTTATTTGATTTTTTTTCTTTAAAAAAGTAATACCATCTGCTGCATGAACACTTGACGGTGGGTCGAAATGACTACTGGTGTGACAGTACAACAGCATGGAGTCACAGGTGACAGGTTACCTCCACAGTGACATTTTTGGATGAAATGTTAAACTTACCTGCTCCCCTAAGTCAAATTCTTTGCCACATTGAGCTGTTAATTCTGAGGTTTCTGTGATGTCATTGATAACCTCAGGCAAACTATCTACATGGAAAAAAGCACAGCACAACAAATGATATACCTACCAATCGGTGAAAATTTCCTTCTGTATGTAAACCATAGACGAGTACTTATATCAGATAACAGCTTAGATTTTTCTGTAATTAAATGTAAAGTTAAAATTAAATCACCATATCCCATCTTTAAAAAATGCCTACATTTGACTTCTATGCCAGCAGCAACCTTATTTTCAAACAGTTCATCAAATTGATTGTTACAGGACTATGGACAGTCACAGGAAACCTACTCTCATTTGAGTCTAATAATTTCAATCCTCCCCTTTACCTTCATTTTGACCAGAGCTACTCTACAGGTTCTTTCAATGATAATACTTTCTGTCTCCTCAATCTCAATCGTTTTCAGGATCCTGACAGGTATCACCACTGAAGTCATGACCAAGTGACAAGAAATAGGAAATGCAATTATCTTAGATAACCCACTAAGGCAATCACCTCCAACCTTAACGATAATAGCGCCCGTACCCACTACCTAGTATCTAAAACTCGGGATTTAAATGTTTTGAGGAAGTTCATTTGCAGGAGCAAGGGTGCAAAGACATACATTTCACTAAAAGTGAAATGCCCCTGCTAACTGTGTTAGAACCTTATCCATAGTTACAAAAGAAGGAAATAAATGCTCCTGCTATCAGTATACGAACTTTATCCATAGTACCGAGTGCCCTACATATGAGTTTCATGTAAGTGAATGTGTACATCACAAACACCTTGCATATCTTTTCAAAGCATAGTTCTTGCATTCTATGATGCAAAGTCCCCTCAATCACTACAATCCTGGCTTCTTCACTTCTTCCCACGCTTGGATATGGTTCTGTCTTCTCTAATCATCTTTCCCTCTTCTCAACACCGTATGCATATGTGTATTCAGTATGGAATCTATAGTTATCGTGTTTTTAAAAGCAAAAGGGAAATCCAAATTTTACCAACAGTTTCTAATTCCATCTCTTTGAGCAAATGAAAGAATAGAGCTGTATGTATTGTTTTCCCTAGCACCTAACCCCCATTTGGAAAGATGTATAATGTTTAAGAGTCTGAGTTCTTGGACCTGGGAAAAATAGCTCAGTGGTTACGAGAACTGTCTTTTCTCCAGAGAATGTGGGTTTGATTTCTAGCATCCATATGGTGGCTTACAACCTCCTGTAGCTCCAGTTCCAGGGCATCTAATGCCACCTTCTGGCTGCCTGGTGCACAGACTTGGATGCAGGCAAAATGTGCAAATGCATAAACTAAATAAATAATCTTTAAGAAAAAAAATAAGGGTTTTCTTCTTGTGCCTGGCAGGAAGGCCAGAGAGGTGTCATGTATCCTAGGATGGCCTCAAATTTGCTAAGGATGACCTTGAATTTCGGATTCTTCTGCCTCTACCTTCTAGTGCTGAGATAACAGGCATGGCCATCCGTCCCAGTTTATGGGGTACTGGAGACACTTGGTGCATGCTAGGTACTCTACAAATTGAACCTCAGCCCCGATCCAAGAATGCAGTGGTACATTCTTATAATCCTAGTACTCAAGAGCCGGAGACAAGAAAAAGCAAGGCCAGCCCATAGTGGGGTGAGACTTGACTTGGGTTTGAACTCAGACTCTGCTCTTACTGGGTACATAAACTTATTACTCAAGTTTTCTGATCTTCTGCTCTCTTGTCTGTAAAATGAGGAGTAGCAATACCTACTTCATTGAGGATCTATAGTATTAAGATAATTCATATAAAGTCAATACATGCACATATATACATTTATAAAACACTTAGTTGATATCTAGTATGCAGTAAGTCTGTGCCAAATGTTGCTGTTATTATATGCCTGTCCCTTTAAATGTTTACACAGGTCACTTTTGCCTCTACAGGCTCTATACCTTCTACCTTGGCTCTATGCTAGGAAGGAATGCAAAAAAACAAGAGAAATTAGTTTGAAAGGCATTTCCCAGCTGAGCATAGTGTTGAATGCCCGTAAATCTCAGCATTTTGGAGGCTGAAGCAGGAGGACTGCTGTGAATTTGAGGCCAATCTGGTCTACATAGTGAGTTATAAAATTCCAGGTAAGCTTGAGGTATAGGGTACAACCCTTTCTCAAAAACAAGGAGAGGGAAAACATTTGCAAATTAGTATCTGACTAAGGGCATATGTGGCACCCTTGGTTTCCTTGTTGCTTGGAAAGTAGCACTAGAAAAGGTTCCCCTCAACCCCTTCACTTTAAGTCCTAGAGAAGGAAGGGAAGGTTTAGAAAAAACAAAGCCCTTTCCCAAGTCCAACAAGATCTCCTCAGCACTCACAATTCTCCAGTAAAATGCCGGGGCCTTGCTCCTACCCTTTGGTCCACTTCCTCCGTCCTCTTACTCTATGCTAAGAGTTTCTGAAGACCTCTTCACGGGAAGTAACATCCCAGCACAGGCCTTTGGTAGATGGAGTGTCCTTTGTGTTTTCCGAGCACCAGGTCTCCTCTACTGTTTAAGAATGCCGTGGTAAGTGGGAAAACTCAAGCCTCCTTTCTATCTCCCGCAAGTAGCTAGATGTTCTATACAAAGGCAGAATCAACTAGGACAGTGCAATTATTAGAAAAAGATCTGAAAACAGCTATTTCTTGTGTCTCATACTATTTCTGACAGCTGTGGCTTATGTGGAAGAAGCATAAGGACACATGATAAGAATAAGAACTGTACAGCCCAATGACTAGGTACTGGTTAGTAATACTATGAACAATTGTATGGTTTTGAACCCTATGTCTCCTGGAATGGGGACGGGGCTTCTTTACAGAAAAGAATAAAGATAAGCTGCTTTTGCAAAACGTACAAACAAAAACTCATATCATGCAAATGCCCTGCTAAGGGTTCTCAGGGTCTTGGAAGGAACTGTGAAACAAGCAAGTTTTCATTTGCTGCTCAGTAATCTGTCTCACAGAAGCATCAGCCCTTATCAAGACAACATTCTGTCAACCCAAGGAGGAAAATGAGAAACTCGTATCCCTAGGCATCCATATTAGCTGGGTCCTCCCAAATCAGAGCCACCAGGCTTACCTGTCTTAAGGAGGTGTTGCTTCCCCAGGATCCATACCAGCTCATCTGTATCTGGGAATTCTTCTAGGTAGTCAGTGAAAATAATAATCTGGTTTTCATACTTGGACATAACTAAAGGAAAATGGAGACATGTAACATAATTTCAGAGATAGGGCTTAGTCCTGTGATTTGCTGACTTCTGCCTTTGCCCTGAAAGTAAAAATGTCATCAGATTGACACTAAAGGAATACTTAAATACATTTGAATATTTAAATATCTAACCATGGATATTTAAATATTTGAATATTTAAATATTTAAATAAGTGGGTACACAGCCAGCACTTTATTGACTGAGCCTCCTTCCAAGCTCTTCATCCTTCCTTTGACCTTTTTTTCATGGCCCCATTTAAAATGCTATCTGAAAATCTGCATGCCCAGATTCACTGTAAAACTCTCCTTTCACAGGCCTTCTTCATAAACAGCCCCTTAGATAGCTTCTCCCCACAAAAGTAGACCAAGGTAAGATGGTAATACTGATATACTTAGCTTTTGTCTGTTTACATGGAAATATTTCAAGTTTTATACAGTGAGGTTTCCAGCAGCCAAGGCCTTGGAGAAGACTGTGTCAAGGCTGGAGAATGTAGTTTTAGGGATGATAACCTTGTAGCTAGAAAACTAGGTATTTTCACAGTGTTTGCATTTTCCCTCTTACTTACATAATGGCTTATACAAAGAAGGCTCCTGAGGCTGAAATTCTCGAATGACTACTGTGATGTTGTGACATAATAAGAACTATATATTTGCTCTCTGTCTCCATTTTCTGGCACACAGCTCTGAAAATCCCTGTGGTTTCCTGAGTACCAGGATGTCAGACATATCTTCTTTTGTTCTATTATTTGGTCTTTGACCCTAGTTCCAGACTCGGAGCTCCAAATCCCTTGGAATGTCCTGGGTGATAAGAGTATCTTCTGTTCTAATAAGCCTGCTCTTGGTGAGTACTCAGATGTGGCTAGTCTCCTGTAAAACTAAGCAATGATTAAAAGTGTGGAAACTTCATTCCACCCCTACTCTGCAGGAAGGGAAGAGGTTAGAAGTGGAATAAACAATAGCTCATGACTACACCATGAAGCTTCTATAAAAAAAATTCCTGAATGCCGCAGTTTGGGGAGTTCTGGATTTGTTGAGCACATAGTAGTACCTACAGAGGGAACAGAAGCTTCCCCTCCCCTACCTACCATACATATCTTCTGTTTGGCTATTTATCTGCATCCTTTGCAACTTTTTTCTTAAAATAAGAACTGAGTAAATGTCAGTAAGTACTTCCCAGAGCTCTGTAAGCAAGCCTTGCAAATGATTAACCCACAGGTGGGGAGAAATGAGGGATAGCAGTGGTCATAGGAACTACACTTTATAGCCAGTTAGTCAAAAGAGGATACCACAAGCTGGGAATTACAGCTGCTATCTCAAGTGTGGGCAAATCTTTCAAGACTGAAAGTTTACTCTAAGATCTGACCTTCCACCCAGGTGAACAGACACTGTAAATTAAATCATAAGAGACACTGTTGGTGTTTCCTAAAGAACTGGTTCATTGAGAATCCACCCCCTTCAGACACATGTTCTCAGGGGTGCTGAGTGTGGTGAATGTGAGTACCAAAAGCCAGTTTTCCTGTTAAATTTAGCCATAGTTATCTCTCAATTGAAGTGAAATAACACAAAACCCCATTAGTTCTCAGGCTATACTTTCAGAACAGACAACCCTGTGGTCTGAGAGGTGTTCAAGCTCATGTTCACTTTTGAAGGAGGGAGGAGCAGGTTGCTAAAAGACTGAAGACAGGCCCATGTAGGGACCCTGCATCCAAATTATTTATTTCTAAGTAATTTTCCTCTGACATAATAACAATAATATAGGTAGTAAATATGTTTCTCAGCTAGCATGTCAAAATCTGTTTTAATCTGTAACCAGAAAAATGAAATTGAGAGTTATACTTCACAAATGTATGTATTTGCATGAGAAAATACATTGGGAGTTGAAGGCAAAGGCACCCAATGTATCCCATCTCTTAGTTTTGAAAGCTCCCTAGCCTCTTTCCAAAAAGAAGCTGAGAGAATAGGGGCCCTTTTGTTCAGCTGCCAGTAGCTGCAAGGGCTCTCCTACAGCAGCCCTGGAGGGCCCCATGAGTATATTTTCCTGTGTCAGCAGCACTGTGGGATATGGTTAAGTCACTTGAAAGGCCAGATTGTTTGGGATTTGTTTTCTAAATTAAAACCATGTTGTCTTCATAGGAATAACTGTTACTAAGTATAAAGGAGACTTTGCCAAACACGAAAGCAGGTGTCTCTGCTCAAGAGATTTTGTTGGAGTCATAATCCACACAATTACTTTTAGAAAAGCAGCTAAGTTGGTGTATTTTCTTGAAACGTATCACAGAATTCTTATCTTTTGAGAATTTAAGTAGCTTTTCTCCTTTGGTTTGTTTTCATTACTAAGATTACAGTCTCTGCAGTATTTCAAACTTAAAGAAGTTAGACATGAGATGGCTATCTCATTCCCCAGAGAACATTCTGCCAGAGAACCTGTGCCCTCTTAACCTCTCTGCCTCTGGCCTCCGGCCCTGGCCCACACACAGGAAATACCAGGCTAAAAATGACCATTCAGGTCAGGCTCTTCCCAGGAGGTGGTGGGTGACAGAGGCAGGGCAAATCACACAGTGTACCTCTCTACCCCACCATCCACCCATCATAGGCAGGAGAAACCAAGTGGAAATGTACACTCAGTGCTCTTCCACAGTTTAAAAAAAGAAAGACAATTTTTAAGTAGCTTGAGAGGAGCATGGGAAAGTGATAGCCTCGCAGGCACCCTGGTAAGGGTGAGGACAGATGACAGTACAGATGACAGTAGATAAAGTACAGCATGTATGCATAGAAACCATCATCTGTTTTTAGTACAGACTGAAGGAAATGATTCCTCTATTGCCAACCCTGCCACCATGAGTCATTGTCCAGCTATCTGGTCAATTTGGAACAGCCCTTTAAAGTCTGTGACAACTGCCCTGCTTCATTTAGGATGGCTCTGAATAAAATGGTAGCCAAAGAATTTGACTCTGGCTCTTTACCCATTCTCAAGCTGTGCTAGGCATGCAAGAAGGTCATTATAGTTTCTATTTGTATCCTTTCTCCTCTTAGAAGACTCCCAGAATGCAGTGTGTCTGTCCTCAGTAAGTCCTGAATCAAGGCTGCACATATAGAACACACAGTGGCAGTGTCACTATGTTTAAGTGTGTCTGGGAAAGGAAGAGAATAGGTCCAACAGCAGGAGAACTGAGACAAAAGGCAAGGCCACCTGAGGAGCGGTTGAGGTGGTGACAAAAACCCTCTCATTTCTGACACAATTATTTCGGACTAACAGAACCCCATTAGTTCTTCTCACCCTACAATCTACATTTGGCTAGTCTTTCAAATTTAACAAATCAAATAACAAGCTTATAAAGTTCTGCTCTTTCAGGTTGTTCAAAGGCAGAGATACAAACCTGTAGCTTGGTTGTCCAAAATTAACTGCTACTTGGCCTAAGGAAAAATAAACCCCACTGTGTTACATGTTACGTTAGAATAATTATTGGTCCTGATGTCTCTACGGAGTTAGTTTAACGATTAAACCAGGATTTCCTTTAACTTCTAGAACCAAAATGCCTCCCATCCTAAGCCACAGGGCTCTGTATACATGTTGAGGCATGTCTTTGCCCCCAATCCAGCCAGGAGATATCGCCCATTTTCTGCTTGGTAAAGCGCAAGAATGAGAATCATGTGCCCTGAACATGTGACACACACAGCCTTGGAAATGCAACAACCTCATGTATAAGTGTGTTTTCTAGATTCTCAGGACTATCTCAAGCTTTTAGAAATCCTCAAGGTGTCTTATTCCTCTGTTTTTCCTTGGATGCTTTCTGGTTAGTTAGCTGGAAAGGTTAGGTATTGCTTCAGGCAACTGAGAAGTTGTGTCTAATGGTTTAAAAAACAACACCCTGTGTTAGATTCCCCAGTGTAGGGGAATGCTAGGGAGGGAAGACAGAAGTGGGCAGGTGGGTGGGGGAACACCCTCATAGAGGCAGGGGGAGGGGGAGGGAGTAGGGAGGTTCCAAAGGGGAGATCTGGAAAGGGGAAAACATTTGAAATGTAAATAAAGTAAATATCCAAAAAAATAAAAAATAAAAACAACAACAACAAAAAAACAACCCTGGGTAAAAGGCTTTCTGCAACCCACAGTCAATGTCAAGTACATAAGACTTATAAGTGGCGTTGTCCAAGAAACAACTACAGATGACCTGGTGATAGGTCTCTACAACTGAAACTAGAAAGGGGCCATAGTGACTGTTAGGCAGCTGGATTTTCTGTGACTGAAGTATTTATTTTCAAGGATATTATAACTATGAAGTACAAGTCCAAAGGTGGGAGGGGGACAAGTTAAAAACACAGAAAAAGCCCTTCTTCCCAACATGTTTGTTTTCTTGGCTACAAGGCCCCTATATTGGTGCAAGCCTTTGCATTTATGGAGTTCTAAAATAATTGAGTCTGATACACACTGCCAGTTGTTTTTGTTTTTGTTTTAAATTATTTTCATTGCCATTAAGTAGTGAATATTAAGAAGCCGTTGCTCTGCTATTTTTGCTGATATCATACTTTTCCCAAGGGTTGACTATATTTTCTCAGGGATATTTTAGAAAATTATAAGTAAATGAAAAATAATGCCTCAAAAAACAAGACTATATATATATATATATATATATATATATATATATACATATATATATATGGTTTAACAAAGACATTTACAAAACAAGGATTCAAGATACTGTGAACCTTGTGCTAAAGAAAGAAATATCACAAGCTCTTTAAAGTGAAGTTAAAAGGCCACAGAATCTCAGGGCCAGGAGGAATTTGGAATAGAGGTTAGCTCCCTGTGGGTTCCCTTTCTAAGTCCAAACAAGGACTGCTGGTTCCAAATCAGCCTCCACAGCAATGTAAGCATATTTAACATGGTACTGGGAGGTCACATCTTCAAAACCAAAGTATTCACTGGAGAAAACACATACACACACCTGAATAGCCATTCATAGTTCATTCTATAAACTTTACAGGGTACCTACCATGTGCTAGACATGAGGAAAAAATTAGTAAGATACAGTATTGGTCCTTCAGAGCTTTTTAATCTACAAGGGAAGATGGTTCTGGAATCAGATAACAGCAGAATGTAGAACATATGAAGGAGAGTGGGATAGAAGGTAGGAAAAAGAAAGAACACAGGCCCAACTAGGGATGAATGGACCTGTTCAAATTTAAGAAAGGTGACACAAGAGCTAAGCCTTCATGGCTGCTGAAATGAAGCCATGCCCTGTGCTAGGTTACTTCATATTGTATACAACAGTGACTTTCAGGCTGCCTTGTCCTGACTGACTCCATTTTACAAGCAGCATCTGGTTTGAGTTTGAGCAGAGATGCAGAGTCAAGATTACTCCAGATTCCATTGTGCAAATGGACACCACCACCTGTCCAGCACCACCTACGAAGCACAGACTAATATTGTTTCCTGAAACTACAAACATAACACAAACTGGTAAGCTGGGACTAGATGAACACATGGATATTTTAAAAGCATATCATGAAAAAAAAAAAAAAACCAGGCCCAAGAACTTACCAAACTCACCAGAACATGAACACCATCTGCACCTGGACCGTTATGGACACTTAATACGCAATGACAATAACCCCTAGAGACCTACTCTCTGACTAATCAGTATATTTATCCAGGGACTAACAGGAACTCATGACTGTCCCCAGGGCTTCAGATCAGATTGTTCCCTACAGCTAGTTAAATTGTTGTCCATACATCTGTGAGTCTATCTAGACCTGCTTCTGGACCTTGCCTCTATAAGTTCAACGCAGTCTGGCTTACAAATACTGCAGCTCAACCCTGCGCTACAGCTCAGCTCTAGCAGTTCTCCATCTGGGTACCGTACCTTACAGAAGAGGATGAATCTGCACTGGTTCTCTGCCTGTCTCTAGTGAGGCCTTTTTGAACCCCCTGAACTCTGCTCCAGCTTTTTCAAGCCTTCTGTAGCTATTCTATTACCTTCGCACATAAAGACAGAATCACTGCTTGATGTGCAACCTGTGATCTGAGATTTAATATTAGTAATTCAGATTATAATAAAACCAGAGCCACTTGGCAAACTGTAGCCAGTGGGCTACCAGTATAACGGATGAATTTGTTGTTGTTCAAGAAATTCTGATTTTGTAGAAAGATATAAAATGCCCATCTGGTTCTCATATAGCACACTCTGAACAATGGCAATAAGATAGAAGCTTGTAATGTGGAAGGGAGGAACTTCCTGGTTGAGGAAACACTGAATGGACTTGGCAAGCAACTAGGTGTAGGGTGGGGTAGGTGAAATTGAGAGACCAAAAAATAACGTGTAGTTTTCAAGTGGGAGTGATGACACGTTGACAAACAAAGGAGTAGGCTGGTGTGTAATAGGCTTGGCATATCCAGAACAGCTTGGATTCAGAGAGATGGGTGTCAGGTTCAAAGAGAGAAGGAGAAGCCCACCTACAAAGGATTTTGAAGAGAAGTGCAGTAGATGTCAGGTTGTTTAGGCAAGTCTACAAGTCAGGAGAAAAATCCAGAATACCAAAGGGCTGGAGCATCCTAGAATGTGACTTCATCTCCTTCCACCTGGGTATATTGGTTGCTCTGGTCTCCCCCAGTCTCTGCTGACCTCTGCACAGGACATGTCCCCTCTTCACTCACCTCCTTTCCGATGTCTGACTTTCCTGAAAATCAGGACCATTTTAAATGGAGCAACAAATGTTTCTCTGCCCATGCCACCATCTATTTTTGGTGATAAGAGGGCAGCACATTGAACACATGGACGCAGAACTGTGTTTGGTGGGATATAATAATATAAGGTGTGAGGCCCTCTTCTACAACTGAGTGAGAAGGACTTTGATTCTTACAACATGCTTTCTTGCTCTTAATCAGTCTCCCTGTCACTGGGGAACTGGAGGGAGTCACAGAGGATAGTTTCACATTGCTGCTACTCCTAAGACATGGAGTGGGTTAAAAGTATTCCACTTCCAGGCTATGATACCAATGACATTGGACAGTAAAACCCAAGCTAAATCTAAGGCACTAAGGACACTCCAATACTGAGCTCATGACTCATGCAGAAACCATGGACTTGACACTACCAGTCAAAATAAACAGCATGTTTTCTGATTTTTACATCAGATTCTCTGTTATTTTCCATACTTAGTGCAGTAAAGAAAAGAAATTTCTGTTGGAACTTAACCTGTGACCTTGGAGGACTGACCATACTTCTTTGAACCTCAGAGTCTCCTACTTTATGATGTTACATATATTTTTAAAACTTCAGGTCATAATTCCTCAAGAGTTAAGATTATCTACATCATGTGTTGTAGTTAGTATGTTTTAGGGCGTGGCCACACCTTTACCAGGACTGCTTAGATGTACATATCCTTGGCCATCAATTTAAACTTTGATCTCACTTCAGGTCCCCAGAAATAGACTTGTGTGTTTGTTGAATGTCCTTTTCCCTCTTCACAGTGTGGCAACATTGAATAAATCTCTTTTCTATGCTTTCTACCTAAAAAACAAATAAATAAAATTGAGAGCTGGGAAGATGGTTCAGTGGACCAAAAGCAATGAAGTTTGAGTCTCCAGCCCTCATAACAATAAAAATGCCAGGCATGGTCTTGATTGTTTGTAATCTCATCATTGAGCTATGGCAGATTGGGGGGGGGGGGGATGAACTGTGGGAAGATAGAAAGATCCAAGGAGTTCATTGGCCAGTCAGCCTAGCCAAAAGAATAAAGTTCAAGTTAAATGAAAGAGCCTGTCTCAAGAGAATAAGACAGACAGCAATAGACGGAGACACCAAATATCCTCATCACTTCTATATACACAAGTGCCTATAAGACATGCCCCCCCACATACATGTACCAATACATACATACATAAAAAAAAAAAAGAAGTGAAATATATAGAATAACACAGAGGGGATTATAGTATGCTGATTATAGTGTTTTATAAAATGTGCTTATATTTACACAAACGAGATTGTAATATAAAATGTATTTTTCATAGTGTGATGACCAAAAAGGTTAGAACGCCACTTGTCCAATATAGTAGCCACTAGCGACACATGAATTTTAAAATTAAAAGTAATTTTAAAAATGAAGAGGTTTGAAGTGTAGCTGAGTGAATGGTAAAGTGCATGACTAGCAGATATGAGGCTCTGAGTTCAAGCTTCAGCACCAAGTTAAAAATCAGTTCTTTAGCTGGATGGTGGTGGTACATAGCTTTAACTCCCAGCACTCAGGAGGCAGAGGTAAGCAGATCTCTGTGACTTTAAGACCAGCCTGGTCTACAGAGCTAGTTCTAGGAAAACCAGGGTCATGTAAAGAGACTTTATCTCAAAAATTAAAACAAAAAAGTCAGTTCATATCACTAAGCTATATTTCAGTCACTCAAGAACCACAATTAATGACTGTGTGGGGCAGATAGATATGAGACAGTTCCATCACCTCAGAAAATTATCATAAGCTATTCTATCCTAAGGGCTCTTCTGTGGTTCTGTAGGAAGTGGGGTAGAATGAGCTGACAGTAGGAGTACTTCAAGACCTGGAAAAAGATGAGGTCACGTGTCTCTATTAAGATTGTCTGTATGCAAACTTTGAAGTAACTGAACTAATAATTACTGAGTTCTGAAGTTGGTACACAGAAACATGGAGCAAACAGGACAAAAAGCCTCACAAATATTCCCTAAGTGTTAAATGAACTGGCTAAGAATCATAAAATGATTTAATATGAGGCTTATATGAGAGGTAAGGGTAAAAGGTAACTCACAAGGCAAAAATTGACAAGACTACGTGTTGTCAAAATTCAACAAAAGGGAAATCAAGTGGGATGAACTTTGAACTGGTGTTTACATTTTTGATTGAATTTAACATAGATGAAAGAAGTAACTCCTCCAGATGAGTAAAACACTATGTATATACACGTTGGAGACAGGGTTAGATCCTGGGCAATATTGAAATGTAAGATAAGAGAGGTAAGATGGGATTGCATTATGAATGTAAAGCCAGCCAGCTCAGCTCAACTCTTGGTAAAGCCATTGACGGTTTTTAGAGTACTTGCACGTAATCCTGGACATGAACCCTTTAGGAAGACAAGGCAAGAACCACTATTTCCATCTTAGAGAGGAAAGAATATAGTCTTAGGGGAGCTGATACAACTGCCAAAGGCCATAGCTAGTGAACAGGACTCAAACCAAGTTAATCTTATTCTTCAACCAGTATTCTTACTGTGCTGTGCTGCTCATATGATATAAACTATATCCAAGGTACTAAAGATACAGAGACCAATAAAAATAAAAATGTTGTTAAAATAATTGAGCTCTATAATGTTCAAGGCCTGGCTTTACATGGCAGGAAACAAGATGCAATAAAACAAACAGGAATGCAGTACTCACTGCTTGTAGGGGAAGTAGACACACCGAGTTAGAACACTATAGCTATATTTAACTAGAAATGACCTAAAAGCTACCCCAAAAGTAATAAACACCAGCAGTACAATTCATATACTGTTTCTAGAATTTTCCAGATAGCTAAAGGCAATGTTTTGAAAATAGTTCCTAAGCAAACATCATTTTATATGTTTCTGCAGGTTTATAAGGCATTTCTATCTTGGTAGTGTTTCTTGCCCTTGTCAGTTTTAATTTTCACCTCTTAAACTGTATTGGTCATGTGATCTGTTACTTCATGCAAGTTTTCACTGAAAAGGGAATGATGTAAAAAGGTCAAAGGGCAAGAGCCCACAGGGTTTCCTATACTATTCTCAATAGAAATTGCCTATAATGATTTCTTAAGCATACTCTATGATAGTTCAGTGGCAGGTTAATCTTAAAGGATCTCTGCTAAGCTTTAAAACATATCCCAGTCTTCTAAGGCTATGCCACCTGAGAGATAACAAACACAAATGCATCAGCTCATTATTTAATGTTTCTCCAACAGGGGTACTTCCCACATTTCCAGTTGCTTCATATGGCTCATTCCTACTTCACAGTATCTGCTCTCTTTGGCCACAGATAAACTGCATGATACATGAGAGATCCCCATCTTTGCTTATTCCTGTCTTACCTGTCCTTAATTTCTTGTCTCCAATGCTACTTTCTGCTTTTCCCCATTAATTTTCTCAACAAGAAATCTGGGAAAGCTCTCTCTTCTGAACTGAATTTCTATCTCCTTTATGGCACTAAGCCCTTGTATTTTAGAATTACTGCTATTTGTGGACATCTTGTGTATTAAAAATGAACTCTGTAAAATCTCATGTCATGTAGTGATCATCTGACCCCTGTATCTCTGCTCATAATGCTTTATAAGAACTGTACCTAAGCTTAATCAAATATTTACCAAATACTAAGGCACACCAAAGGTCTAAAAGGCCAGATATAGTAGTACATGCCTATAATCCCAGTATTTAGGAGACTGAATCAGAAGGATTAGGAATTTGGTCAGTCTTGCCTATATATTAAGATTAGGAATTTGGTCAGTCTTGCCTATATATTAAGCTTGAGGTCACCCTTGACTGCATGAAACCCTATGTCAAAACAAAAATTAAGCTGGTTGATACATTCATATAAACATTTACCTAAACGTTAACCTTTAATCAGCACCTACCAAGTGATCAGTCCTAGGCTAAACCCTGGAAATAAAGCATACCTTCTGGTATGAGAAATAAAAAGTTAATTTGCCTACAGTATGATGAGAAGGATGCATAAGTGTGGTTGGTATAAGCCAGTTTGGGGCTTAGGGGAATCTTTGAAAATATAGTTGGCAGTAAAAGAAAGGAGAGTTCATCAAATTAGGCAAGCAAAAGATGCTAGATGATAAAGAAGTGTGAACCAGGGCCAGAGAGAGATTTCTCATTGGTAAAGTGCTTGTTGTCCAAGCATGAGATCCTGAGTTCAGATAAAATCTGGGTGCAGTGGCATACTTATGTAATTCCAGTGCTGGGCAGCAGAGACAGTTAGATCTCTGGAACTCATTGGCAAGCCAACTTAGCCAACTGGTGAAGTTCAGGTTCCGTGGGAGACTCCTTCCTCAAAAAATGAAGTGGAGATTGATTGGCAGACACCAAAAACCAAGCCCTGGCCTCCATGTGTGTGCATACTCTTGTATACACCCACCACCTGCATTCACTCACCTGAACACAACAACACAAACATGGACACCTTGCATACAACACAAACACACAGAGCAAGAGTGAGAGCAAGAGAGCAAAAGAGAGTGAGAGAGAACGAGAAAGAGAGAGAGAAACTTGACCAAACACTGACAGCTCTGAGGGCAAAGGGAATGAAGAAGAAATGGAGAGAGGCAGGGGGTGAGAGACAGGATGAGGGAGAGGGAACCATTAATAGTGACATCATGCAGGGACTGGCAACTGTTGAGACTATGGAAACACTCAGCAGTAGAAGATGCTGACTTCAGCAGCTTTAATAAGAATTTTTGGACTTTATTCAGGCTTCGTGGAGCCTCTGAAGGATTTCTAATACCTCTGTAACTATATAAAAATTACATAGTAGATCAAGTCATCATCCTTTAAAAAATCCCCATGTCATTTTTTTTTTTTTTTACGATTCACCACTGATTAAATGCTGTTAAGAAAACAAAGACAGTGAGACAAAGACATGTGGGGGATTTTGTTTTTAAAGATGATGTCGTGGAAATGGTTAAGAGTGGTCTCCCTCTGGTCCCTCTGGTAGCATGCTAAGTGTTAGACCACCTCAGAAGTAGAGTGTTTTCCAGAAACTGTTTTCCTCTTTTTGAGCACTTTCCCAGTTTTATGCTCATTTATAACCACCTCCACCTTCTCCCAGACCACAGGAATTTCCCCCATACCCCTACAATATAACACTTCAGTAGAAAACGTTGCCAGCAGACATATGATGTTTAAAAACTCTTTACCATTGACATAATGTAAGAGTAAGCTGCCAAAGGCAAGTTAGGGTATTACATAAAATCACAAGTGGCCTTTACTTTCAAATCTAAAGATGCATTCCAAATTGATCCCAAGGCAAAGTTCTATAAAGTAAACTTGGTTTAACTGTTATTTTATTATTATTTGAACCATGTTGCCCAAGAAAAGACAATTTGACTCTATACCAAAAAGACAGAGCTTGGAAGTAAATGGCCCCTTATCCCTAATGTGCACAGTATGTACCAGACACCAGGAAAATAAATATCTACCCACAAGCATGAAAGATTCCAGTCACTGGCCACAGAAAAATGCTCTCAAAATCAGCCAGGAAGAGAATCTCAAACTCCTAAGGAAAACATGGCAAATTTTCATCTTTAACTGTGATTCCTCAAAGAGTATGTCTTCCTATAAGACGTCCAGACAAATGTTCCTTCAGACATTCCTAAAATAATGTTTAATTAAATATACCAGAACAATTCCACTTTTAGATTTAGTTCCAAGAAGGCAATGCCTTTGTCAATGAAAAATACAGTTTAAATTGTTTACAGCAGCTGTAATTTATAATATCATAAACTTAGAAATAAATAAAAATCCATCAACAAAGAAATGAAGTTTAAAATGTGGTCTATCATACATGAGAATATTGCACAGCAATGAAAAAGAACAAGATATGACAGATATTATGTTAAGCAAAAGAAACCAGGTACAAAAGGGTAAGTACAATGGGATTCTACTTAAATAAAACTCAAATCAAGCAAAATGAATATATTATAGAAAGCAAAACAATTGTTACCTCAAGAGAAGGTATTCACTAGAAAGAGAAAACAGAACTCCCTAAGTGGCTGGAAATGACTATATCTTGATTTTGGTGATATTTACACACATAAAATTTCATTGATCTATACATTTAAAATTTGTGTACTTTGTGTGGTACATACCTACAGACCCAGCACCTGAGAGACTGAATCAAGATTACCACAAATTCAAGCATAAACTGGGTTACACCATAATTTCACGGATATCCTGGTTTACAAAGCAAGTTCCAGGAAAGCCTTGGCTACATAGTGAGATTGCTTTAACTGAGACATTTGAAGTGTGGTATAAAAACCCAGTGCAATGGAGACTTCCTAAAATATATGTGATGGCAATTCTAATAATGTCTCAAAGTAATAGGAGAGATGAAGTCTCAACTGTCATCTCTTGTCACCAAAGTAAGCTTCCACTACCAGGACCGGTTATATCCAACTGAGTCTTTGGCCAAAGGGGCCCCATGGAAATCCCCAAACAATCCAGGCTGTTGCCAAGACAATAAGCTGTGCTCCACACACTGATAGCCCTATTGCTGAAGGAAACACACACACACACAACTCACTGAATATAGAGAAGTCAAGGTGGTGACTACATTGAACGTTCACCTCATTTTCTAGTGTCTTTGGAAGGGGAAGGAACTGTTCAGGCTCTCAAAAGAGAAATATAAATAACAACTCAGCCACAAACCCTTTGATCTACAACTTGTCCTGCCTACAAAATATGCTAGGGCAATGGTGACACGGAACTTGTAAGAGTTACCAACCAATGTCTGATTTGACTTTTGACCCACTCCACAAGATGAAATGCATACCCAACACTGCTTAAATGACCAAAAACCAGATCTCAGAGTCCTAGGGTAAACCTAAATACTACTTGTCTTTAAAAAAAAAAAGTAACAGTACAATGACTCCTAATGATAGTCAGCTGTACTCATAGTTCAGTACATCATCAGAGAAGCTTCCACCCACAGCCTATGGGAACAAACACAGAGACCCACAGTTAGACATTACCCAGAGACAGAGACACAGAGAAAGAGACAGAGACAGAGAGAGAGAGAGAGAGAGAGAGAGAGAGAGAGAGAGAGAGAGAGA
>JADRCH010007585.1:2633204-2643792 GCA_019843965.1 Rhynchomys soricoides
AGAGAGAGAGAGAGAGAGAGAGAGAGAGAGAGAGAGAGAGAGAGAGAGGGAGAGGGAGAGAGGGACTGATAGACTGATAGACAGATATACCGTGGAACACTCAGTTCTAAGTGGGATGTCTCCATAAAATCCCTCCTACCATAAATCAGGAAACCTCATGGAAGAAGAGGTGGAAAGAGTGTAAGAGCCAGAGGGGATAGAGGACACCCAGAGAACAAGGCCCTCTGAATCAACTGAGCAGTGCTCATATGAACTCCCAGAGACTGAGGCAGCAAGAACAGGCCAACATGGGCCTGCACCAGGTCCCATCCTACATATCTTGGGCCTCCTTTCTTTCTGTTGATTTGCCTTGTACAACTTCAATGTGATGATTTTTGGTTTTAGTTTGTTATGTTTGTTGTTATCTTTTAGAAGCCTGTTCTATTCTAAGGAGAGACAGAAAGGGAGTGGATCTGGATGAGAGGGATGGTGGAGAGGAATAGAGGGAGGGGAACTGTAATCAGAATATATTACATGAGAAAAGTGTCTATTTTCAATAAAAGGAAAAAATAAAAGTCTATACACTCACATAAAAATTGTCCTTTAGTCTTTTTAGATATAACTTTATAAGAAAAAAAAGTTAAGTTTCTATATTAGATTTCCTTCTAAAACATACTAGTAATAGACATAAAATTATATTAACATTATTTTTTATCAATTTCAGGAATTAAAATATGATGAATTTATTCTATACTCCTGCATACATATACATCAAATCTAAATGCAAGTACTTAGGACCCTCAGATATTATTGATAAATCTAATTATAAGATCTTTCCATTTATATCATTCTAAAACCCTAGATAGATTTGTAGACATAATTTGGCTGTGAAACCATGGCTTTATTGCATATCTTCCTATCACAGCATCACTTGGTCTTTATCAGGAAAAATGTATTGAACTTTTTCTTTAATAAAATGCTGGTGAGAGGGGTTAGGAGATAGCTCCATCAGTCAAGCACATGGCTTTGCAAACAAGAGGACCTGAGCTTGATGCCTCAAACCCACGTGAAAAAGTACCATGTGTGGTAATTCAATTTGTCATCCCAATGTTAGGGGGGGCAGATAAAGGAAGATCCCTGGGGATCTGGCTAGCCTCTTTTGCCTAGTTAGTGAGAACAGTCAGTGAGAGACCCTGTCTCAAAGGAGGCAGAGAGTATATTTGAAGATGATCCCTAAGGTTGTCCTCTAGTCTCCACACACAAGAGCACACACACATGTATACTCACACACACATACACCCACATATATACATGCATAAAAAGTATATGGGCATATGCATAAAAGTTTATGCATAAAAAGGCTCCAGTGGTTTTTATTTCAACCTCAGGAAGCCAGACTCCAACAGTGTAAACAGGAAAATGAAATTTAATTTTAACTGAGTCACTAAGGGAATTTACTAATCAGAAACTATCACTCATCTCCGGGGGCTTTCCATTACAATCAGTCAAACATTGACATTGTCTTACATCCTTTCATGACACTCTGTGAAGCTTAAACCTCTTGTGGCTTGGAGCTACCCAACTTATAAATTAATTCCCACTGAAACAAAGTCTTTAGAATTTTAAAGTGCTAAAGCGTATATATTAAACAAATTTGCTCCCTAAATCTTACAGAAAGAAAATAGACTAGACTAACTAGAATGTTGATCCAGGAAGCCAAAGAGCTAGATTCTATTTTTGGTCTGCCTGTTATAGTCATGTCATCTTGGGCCACTCTTAGAAATTTTGAGATTACTGCTCCATAAAATGTTGATAATACTCCCCCCCCAGCCCCCAGTTCTGTAGTACACATCTAAGAAAACTGATAGGAAAGTTCTCTATCACATAATGTTGAAGAAATTATAAAATGCTCAGACTGAATACTTTTACCTGGGTGTAGCCAATGGAAATTGAACTTAGATTTCAGAGTTTGGTACAAATACTTCACATTTCAGTTGAGCTGAGGTCAGCAATACTTAAAATTTAACATGTCTAGGATGTTGAAATAATTATACCATAAATACTGAAAATGTATGCATAAAGGGAATGCAGTTAAGAACTTCCTTGCTTGCTTTCCCCATTTATGAGTTTTAGATGTTTCTTTAGCCATGTAACGACCATCATATTAATTTTACACACAACCTTTGAACTGCTTCTGTACTACCCATGCAGTATGGCACCGTACCAGAGAGACCCTTGCAGTCTGAATTCCACAAAAATTGCCCCTGAAGGCCATTCTCATTTCTATTCTTTGCCATCTACCATGACTTCTATAATGCAATTTTAAAAATCCCTCACTCTATACTCTTTGTCAGCTCCCCAAGTGTTCTTTTCAGTGCCTCAAATAGAACATGCCTTTTCTTATTTCACATTTTAGAGTTTCTCTCTGTAAGGAAAGGAAGTGATACAGGCTAGAATTACCTCGGAATGCTTCCTGTCACCATTTGCTCTTTTCAGCAGCCCTAGCAGACAACCCCCAATTGGATAGCCCTGTAGTAGGAGGAGGCTGGAAAAAGAAAAAATAGGGTAAACGGGTTTCAGAAGCCACGGGGTCTTGTGTTCCTGGTGACTTACTTCTCAGTCCCATAATGAAGTGAAGATTACAGATAACCAAATGAAATGGCCCAAAGACACTGAATCCAGACCATCCCAAGATCCCCTTCAGACACTGAAGAAGCTTATTGTTGAGCCTAGCTAGGTAAGAGATGGGGACTAATGTTGCAAATGTAGGCTGAAAACAGCAAAAAGGAACAGGAGTCAAAAAAATTATAAAATCTAAGTGTGGGTCTAAGGAAATGGCTCTGTTGGTAAAATGCCTAACATATACCATGACGACCTTAGTTTCGATCCTCAGAAGCAATGTTAAAAGCAAAGCAGTGTGGCATTTGTCTATAACCTCAGCCTTAGGGAGGAACAGAGATGGATTCTTACATCTCACTTGCCAGACAGTCTAGCCAAATCTGTGAGCTTCAGATTCAGTTAGAGACCTTGTCTAAAAAAATAAAGGTGGAAAGCCATTGAGGAAGGATAACCAATATTGACTTCAGGCCTACACACATATACACATACACATACCAACTCCATATATGTACACATATGCAAACACAGAGAGACCTAGTACAAACATCGGGCCAGGTTAGTACAAAAGCAAACAAAAATTAAATTTGCCTCAGAATAGCATGACTGTATAGGATTATATTAAGAATGAGAGAAATGATTATGACCTTACTAAAAAAAATGATTAAATTATAGCCCATCTTCTACAATGGTTCTCAACCTGTGGGTAGCAACCCCTTTGAAGGTTGAAGGACCCTTTCATAGGGGCCTCCTAAGACCATCAGAAACCACAAACATTTACATTATGATCCATAACAGTAGCAAAATAAGTTATGAAGTAGCAACAAAAATAATTTTATGGTTGGGTCACCACATGAGGAACTGTGTTAAAGGGCAGTAACATTAGGAAGGTTGAGAGCCACTGATCTACTTCAAAAAATCAAAGGATCCTGATTTGATGGTCCATGCCTATAATCCCGGCACTTAGAAGGCTGAGCCAAGGATGCCATGAGTTCTAGGCCAGCCTGGGCAATAGAGTGAGACCGTACCTCATAAAAATCCAAAGTACATAAGTCAAGTCAGGAGAGTTGAGTTTTTTAAATAAAGAGAGTTCTACTCATAGTGCTTAAAATATTGGAAACTCATGATGCTCAAACTGTGTGTGTGTGTGTATGCACATGTATCGAATGTATATATCATAAAAAGACAAAGACCACCCTTTTCTCCCTTAGGTGAGATATCTAAAGATCTAAGCATTCAAGCTAGTTGGAACAAAATAGACTTGTGTTTGTCAGGGACTAGGAATGGAGGTTAGACTGATTTTATCTACTTTTCACTGGGACAGAGACTAGAACTAACACAACATCAGTGTTTTCTTTAAGCAACCACTTACACATTTTGATTCCATTAAAACAAGAACTAGATTCACCTTTCCCTATTCCTCTTATTAAAAACAGCTAAAACCACAAGGTTTTCATATATTCATAAGTATATTCATCTGTCTGAAATCTCTGTGAGGTAGAAAGGAGAAGGTATTCTGGTTGCCAGGGGCCTTAGGGCCTATCTTGGAAGTGACTTCCATGGGTTTGCTGCTTTAGTAATACAGGCTGAACCTTGTGACAGAGCAGTCATCAACTCATCCATGCAGGCACGTACACACAACAAATGTCCTTCTACAAAGCTAGCTATCTCCAGCCAAAGGAACAGGAAAGTGACAACCTATAAAGAAAACTTTTATTAGACAATAATTATCCAGTCAAATACAATAGATATAACCCCAATTCTCATTGACAAAGTGGGGTGACTAGACTTATACCTTCATCTAGTGTTAGTTACACACTACCTTACCATCTCCCTGGGGTAGTTTTAGAAAGACAGAATGAGGATCTAGAAGTTTTCATCCATGCCAGGCATCAATGAATCCTCCAGTGTATAATGGTAGTGGAGACCTTCCTCTTACTATCAGTGGAGTGTCAGTGGAGGCCCTAAATTTCACCCTGGCCTTGTAATAATGCCATCGCTAATCCTACACTGAGTATAAATGGATCATGAAGGGGAGACCTTAACTCCAATCCCTGTCTTCTCCCCACTATAGTGATGTGAAAGTAGGTTTGTTAAGATAGGAGCATGAAATAAGATCCAGAGTCACAACATAATGATTTAAGGATACAATATAAAAATATTCATCGTTCAAAGAACTAGGAATGTCACAACTCGAGTGAAAAAAGGCATTTAACAGGTACCAACACGGAGATGACATAAATATTGTAATTATGCACCAATTATTTTTAAAGTACTCCTCTTAAAATGCTTCACGCAAGCAATGCTCACACTGAAGAAACAATTTTTAAAAATGGAAAGTCTCAGTACAAAAATAAAAGGCACAAGAAAAGAAGCAAATTTTGTTTTGTTTTGCTTTGCTTTCCTTTGTTTTGATTTGAGACAGGGTTCTTCTGTGTAACCCTGGCTGTCCTGGGAGGAACTCTGTAGACCAGGCACCACCATCTCCTGGCTAACATTTTTTCTTTTTTTAGAATGTAGAAATATAATAATCAAAATTGAAGACTCATTGGATGGTCTCAATAGAACCAAATAATACGATGGGGGTAAGGCAGGGAAATTAGAAAAGGTTCAATGTGAGCAATGAAGAAAAAATGGGAAAAACTGAACAGAGATTCAGAGACATATGGGACCCTAAAAGTAAGTTAAATATCCATGCAATTAGAGTTTAGGTGGAGAAGAAAACAGTGTGGTATTGAAGAAATACACAAAATATAATTGGCGAAAAAATCCCACATTTTAAAAAAGTAATTTATTTTTAAATTGACAGGCACGTATGTTTTACATTTATGGTATAAAATATGTTTTGACATATGTAAACATTGTAGAATGACTAAATAAAGTTAATTATCATAAAAACCTCTAAGATTTGGCAAAAATATGAACAACATAACAAACCAACAAGATACATTAGGATACACAGAAAACTCTACATAATAACAGCAGAATATACATTTTTCAAGCTCCCAAGAGACATTCACACAGAAAGTCCATATCCTTAGTCTTAAAGCATACACGAACAAATTAGAAATATTTGAAATTATGCAGACTGTATCTCTGACAACATTGGGACCAAAGAAAATATTTCCAAACAATTACAAATTAAGCATCTTACCTCTTAAATAATCCATTAGCTAAAGGAATGTCTCAAGAGAAGTTTAAAAAAAAAATACATCTCAAAATATATAACATTCAGTTATAATGAGAGAAAATAAGAAAATTAGCAGCTGTCAGGGAATATGCACATTGCAAATAGGTGACTACTCCGGCTATAAAGGGATAGTATAGGAGAGATTTTTATACTGACAGAATGATTCCTAGTTGTAGTATTAGTTAAACAAATTCATATATGTGAAAATAACATAGAGTGGCTGGAGAGATGGCTCAGGCAGGCAAGCATGAGGATCTGAGTTCAGATCCCCCAGCACCCACCTAAAAAGCTGGGCTTGGTGACCCCCATCAGTCATCCCAGTGCTAAAGAGTCAGACAGATCCCTGTAACTCAGGGGCCAGCCAGCCTAGCCAAATTAAACTCCAGGCCAATAAGACACCTTGTCTCAAAAAACTCAGGGGTGGGGGAGAACCTGAGAAAGCCACTGACATTGGCTTCTGGCCTTCACATCAGCATACACATGCATGCATGTATACCTACATACACCTGAAAATGAACATGTGCATACAAATACACCACACATATGAACGCACATACACATGAATGCACACACACACACACACACACACACACACACTTTGAAGCTATTCACACACATGAGAGAAACAACATAAAGGAAGACAGTTGACCTTGGCTCCCAATTTCAGAGATTTCAGCTCATGGTTGGCTGGCTCTGTTGTTATGGGCCCAAGGTGAGACCCATGTGAGATCATGTGAA
This sequence comes from Rhynchomys soricoides, assembly GCA_019843965.1. Taxonomy (NCBI): domain Eukaryota; kingdom Metazoa; phylum Chordata; class Mammalia; order Rodentia; family Muridae; genus Rhynchomys; species Rhynchomys soricoides. Next base: position 2,639,728 of record JADRCH010007585.1, read on the forward strand.
AGGTCACAACGGAGGAAAGATTCTCACCTCATAGCAACCAGAAAGCAAAAAGATAAACAGGAAGAGGCAGAGACAGGGCTTCCAAAAGCGTACATCTCTGTGACCTATTTCCTCCGACTAGGCCCACTTCCAAACAACTCATTCAGTGTGAACTCATCTAATGAATTCATTCTCATGATCCAATCACCCTTCAACAGTGCTAACAACTAGGGATCAAGCTATCAATACATGAGCCTCTTGGTAGAAGGACATTCCTTATCCTAACTGCAACATTCCAATATCAATTTCCAAGTGTTGATATTGTGTTGTAGTCTTCAGCCATACCTGAATGTACCCCATCTCATCTGATACTGTAGTATGACTCTGCACAATGTAGAGAATGAGGCAAACCTAAGGAAGAGTCTAGAGAGCCCTTTTGTGGTCTTGTAATTTGTTGTGATTCTTTTATTGTTTGTTACAAAAATTAAAGGAATTTCTTATAAAGTAAATGAGCTAGAAACAAAAGTCTGAATACTAAAATTGAGAGTAGCAAGTAAAATGCTTAATCAAAATTACTATGACAATATGTCAGCTTTATGATGCAATAGATTTTAAGTAAGAATGTTTTGAATAGACCAATGACATAAAATAGCAGGGTATTTTAATAGTGGTATCAAAACACATATTAAAATATCCCATCTAAAACCCAGTAAATGGCAATTGTGAAATAATGACAATAAGACACATAAATCACATTTCTAAATAGTGAAAAGTCAACTGCAAAATGCTTGTGTTATTGAGGCCTTAGTAAGTAAGGAGTAAGAGTGGAGGAATTTCATTCCAGATAACTCAAAACCCATTCTTGTGGCTGTTGTGCAGCTAGTTGAACTAATATATATATATATTCATATTTCCAGGTTGTGTATCACTGTTTTATCCCCTTACCACAGAAAGCATAGTCACATTGAGTAAACTATTTGGTGATAACTAGAAAGAAACAAATGAGGGATAATTATCTCTCTTTACATAGTCTAAAATGGCAAACACTAGTCATATGAAGCTACTGAATTTAAAATTAAACAAAATTTAAAAAGCAGTTCCTAAACACATTTGAAGTGCTAACTAGCCCTGTGTGGCTAGCAGCACCAGAGTAGAACAGTATAGATACAGAGAGTTCTGCTGTACACCACAAAAATCATGTCATTTCCCCAGAGTCAGGCAGGCACAGCCTAAAACCCTCTGACAAGAATTGCCATTACATTATTTGGGGTGAGCATTTACATATAGCTCTACTGTCAGCAATAGTTAGCAGTATGTTTCAGGAGTCATGTGCTAGAGTTTTGGAGTAAAGTTGTCTGAGTTTGTATGTCATTTCTAATTTTTACTAGGCATGCTATTTTACTTCTACCATCCTGTTTTTGTTTGTTTGTTTAAAATTTCATTTAAAATGCAAGGCCCGGAGGGTACTTGTACCTACCTCAAAGGGTTATTATATGGATTATCTGAGAAATAGTATCTAATACTTGTGTTCTTTATATGCTAGTTATTAGCATATGCTTTAAGTCTGGAAGGCTAATTTGCTTGTTCTGGGACCTAGAATCTCTGTGACCAGCAGAGAAGGCAATAGGGAACACTCAATCACATGAGTAGCAAAGAAGTCAGACCCTAAAAGGGCCCCTTTGTCCCAAGATGGACATAAACAGCAATTACATTGTTCCTCTATAACTTGGGGCCAGCACCACGAAAGACACGACCTTTTCCTGTAAGATCTATTTATCATCTATCTTCCAAGACTTAAAGAAGGAGCTTTCCATTAGTGCCAAGGAACTCAGAATTCACAGCTGACCATCACATCTACCAAATAAAATAAACCACATTATACTGTCCATAAAAGAGTACACAAATCCCTCCGTATGAGGTATGTTGGGTGTTGTTTTTCTCTAAGCCATTTCTAGCAATTACATGGCATTATTTGATGAATTGTTATGGTGAAATGTCAGAATACCAATCCCTTTGTGAATACAACAGGCCTACTCTACCTTCATAATAAGCTGGATAAATATTGATAGATCAACTACTACATGCGGGGCGTGTTTCCTCTACACTGGTCATTAGAAAACTATAACTATAAGGGTAAGTTGAGTCCACCTTGCCTTTTGTGAAAAGCAAACTAAAAATGATGTTTAATATTTTGAAATAGGACGAAAACCACATTTAACCACAATTGCCGAACACCGACTAGCTTGATAAATTAACTCTTGCTGCCAACTCAATCATTTGTCTTAATCCAACCTGAAGGTATAAAACAAAATTCTAAGTGAAATTGGATTAAAGTCATGTTAATGCCTAATACTGTTTGAGCTATTATGGAGGCCAAGATGCTTTATATACTTCTGGTGCTGGGACAAAGCAAAAGAAAGGAATGCTACTCCATATCCACATTATTGGCCACAATAAAAAGAAAGATATTGATAAGTATAGTTGATTGTAGAAAAGTTATAATCCACGTGTATTATTGTAGGAAGATAAAATAATGAACCACTTTGGGAGAGCCTGACATTTCCTAAATATGCTAAATGGAATTTAATGGATCCAGAAATTTCACTCTTAAATATGTATAAAAGGAAATAAAAGTACATGCTTGAACAGAAACTTACACACAAAAATAGCAGCCATATTTAGAAGAAACAAAAGGCAATAATAAGCCAAGTGGCCATAAACTGATAGATGAATAAACAAAGTACGTTACTGTCATAAAATAAAAATAAATGCAGTGATGATCTATGATTTGTATACATTTTAAAATGTTTATATTAAGTGAAACTTGCAAGTCAAAAAAGACCACATATTTTTATTTTCTTATTTGTATTAATGCTCATAAAATGAAAGCCTGTAGACTAATGTGTGTCCAAGGGCAGCGAAAGGAAGAATGGTTGGCAATAGACACAGAACTTCCTTTTAAGGAAACCTAGGTATTCAAAACAAGCTTTTGGTGGTAGTAACATAACTCTGTAGATCCTGATAATCATTAAATTGTGTGCTTTAAAAATTACAAGAAAAAAAATCAAGTAGTAATTATCAAGAACTGTGACTGGGGAACAGAAGCAACCACAAAGGAACATGTGAGAATTTAGGGGAAGTATGGAATATTTCATATCTTGACTTTGGCGTTGGTTACACAACAGTATGTATTTATAGCCAAGTACATTGAAATTGATCTAACACCTGAACGCAATGAGATTTATTGTATACAAATTATACCTTAATATAGCTGCCTCATAAGAAAAGTTAAAAAGGAAACAGTATCTCCAGTCACACACAAATTTACAACATCTATTTTTTTTTTTTTTAGTTCACGCTGCAATTCCAGCCATAGATTTAGATCTTTAAGACAATTGGAAAGGTTATTCCTGTAGTCCAAGATCCATTTCCCTGTGCAGTTGAGGATCTTTCACCTAACTTTAGTTGGAAGTGATTAACCTACATCTCCCAAAGCAAATACAGCAAGCAACAAATAAGGCTCGGTTAAAATCCTATGCTCCAGTAATCCCGTCCAATCATGAGAAAAGTAGACTTTTTAAAAGCTACAAAATCCCTAATAAGTACATTTAAAAACTACCAAGATCATCAAAATAAACAAAATCTGAGAAGCTGTCACGAGCCAAAGGCTTCTAAAGAGACGAAAACCATGTGATTCACATGGTCTTGGATGGGACACTGCCCACAGGTAAATTAATGAACCTGGAACAAAGTGTGGAAGAACAGTCCGTTAAAATAGACCAATGTGTGCTTATCCATTGTGATCAGGATAGAAGAGTGCATTAAAATGCCAAATCAACAAATGCTGCTGGAACATGTGAAAAGAATTGACCTTAGCTAACTCAAAATGAACCAGAGACTTAAATGCAAAAGAGAAAACAAAATTTCCAGAGGAAAACATGAGAAAAAAACCACTGAAATCTCAGATTTTACAGTCTTAGCTAGGTACAACATGAGAGAGAGAGAGAGAGAGAGAGAGAGAGAGAGAGAGAGAGAGAGAGACAGAGAGAGAGACAGAGAGAGAGACAGAGAGAGAGACAGAGAGAG